>SIJG01000328.1:0-18108 GCA_023374025.1 Heterodera schachtii
TTACATTTTAATAATAATTTATGAATTTTATTTAAATAAAAATTCTTAGAAAGTTCAAGACATATGTAAACAAATGAATCATTAGTACTAGGGTTGCTCCCCGACATGTTTCGGGGAATTACGAAAGTCGTAAATTGCATTTGAAATAAGATGGAAGTATCTTTAAATGAGTTTATAAGATTTTTTTGTTCTGGACTTTTCTTTTTGTGTTTTTTTAGACTTTTTATGAAAATTTCCTCCCCGACGAAGGTGTTGCTCCCCGACATTTTTTAAATTACTCCAGCAATCCCCGACAAATTCTTTCGGGGAATTTCCTCCCCGTTCCCCGATATTTTGCTCCCCGAGGCTCGGGGAGCAACCCTAATTAGTATACAAGAAAATAGAATAATTAATAATTGATATATTAAATTCTTTAAATTTTTAAACTTTAAAAAAATAAAAAATAAATTATGCTAAAAAATTAAATGATATAAATGTTTATAAAAAATTAATGAAATAAAATAATTGGTAATGAATGACATTCAAAATTTTAAAGTTAGTGTTTAAAAAATAAAATGTAAAACAATTAAACAACATTGAGAATAAGAAAATATAATATGAGGGAACGGATTTATTTATTTATATTTTTTACGAAGTTTGAAAATGCTAATTTTTCTGTTCGTTTCGTATCCAAAATTCGACAAAAATACGTCTACTTTTGCCCACACAGTCCCAAAAAGGAGAGGGGAACCAATAGAAAAAATTAGAGTAGAGCGGTAATTGTTAACTGTAAAAAAAACCAGTACCGTTACTGCAAAAACCGGTACCGGTACATTTATTTTAAAAAAACCAGTACCGGTACCAAAAAAACCGGTAATGAATTCACTTTGCCGATAGGTAAATTGTATAAATGAAATGAATGTTTAATTTGATGAAGATAAAAATAAAAAAATAATAAAATAAATATTTTTTAAATTTATTTATTTTTAAATATTATTTTCATGTTATTTAAATGAATAAAATTATGAAAATTCAATTTTTGCGGGAGAAAATAAAACTTTGAGCAGGAAATTAAGCATTAATTTTAAATAAAAATTCACAATTAGTAAATTTATTTTGCTATTATTTTACAAAGAACAAATTCTAATATTTTGGAATTGTTACGACATATATAATTTTTCATAGATTAATATAAATAAAAATCTAAAAAAAGATTCAGGTTTTTATTTATTTTTTTTTACAAAATTTAATTGTTTTTTAAATTAAAAATAAGTCTAGCGCAATAAATAACATGTAATCATATAATGAAAATTTAATGATTTTTAATAAATTCAAGTTAAATATATTAATATTTCGGAAGGAGCTATTGAATAAAATGATTACATAAGCATAAAATAATAAAGTACAAAAATTGAAAAATAGGCAAAATAAAATAATTCTTAAGAAAATATTTTGTAACTGCAATCAGTGAATAAAATTATTTGCCTTAATTTTAAATTATTTTCAAATTAAAAACAGCTATTTATAAGATTACACCCCTAAATTTAGAACTTTTTCGCCCTATTTTCGCCACTATTTGGCATTTTTTGTCACAATTTAGTTAATTATTTTGGGTTTTTTGCCACTAAAAATCCTCACCCTTGTGATAACATACAAAATTAAATTTTGATATTGTTTGGTGACCACAAATTCGAAGTTGCAGAACAAAATTTTGCAGTTTATGGTTTGTCTAATATTTGCCCAACACCCTAGGATTTAAAAAAGAAAGAAAATTATACTTAATTTTTTAATTTCATAAGCAAAATAAAGCATCTTTTATTATCAACAAATAAATTATTTTAAATATTTTTACTTTGCTAATTACTTTTCCAATATTCCCTGACAAATGAGTTAATTATATTTAATCTTTTTTCATTTAGTTGACGCCGGGAAATTTTGGCTTTCTCGTTGGAGAAAACGAGAAATGGTTCGGGGATGGAATAGAAATTTGGGTTTGGGATGGGACGAGGGAAATGATTTCCAATTTCAACACCACTTTATATTTAATATCCAATACTAACTGCTCGTATAACAGCAGATTTAAAGCCAAGTGAATCAGAAGTTTGGGGGTTTTATCAGAGAATTTAAAGACAATTCATAAAACATAAATAATAAATTCAATATAAAACTAAAACATAAAACATTACATAATTCGAATACAATTTTCGAATGAAGACAAAACATGAAAAATATGAAAAGGACAACAAATAATATTTAAATGGGAAATTAACGCGAAAAATCATCTTGATGAAAAATAATAAATAAAAGGATAAATCACTATTTATCCTACGTCCCCCGTCGCTCAAAGATCGTGTCCTCACGGATTGAAGTCGCGCACCTCCCCCGGGTCCAACAGAAGTTGAGCGCCTGCGAGATTACGTTGAAGAAGGCGGTCCAACGGTGCAGTGCTCATGTCGGCTTTGAGAAAACATTCTGAAAAATAAAAAGAGGGAGGGGGCGAGTATAATCGGGGCTTTGATAAATGGGGTCATTCGGACATGGACAGATTTTTGCTTTCCGTATTCGATAATAATTGTTGACAAAATTTGGCGGAAAAGTAATTGATAACAGGCTTTGAGGTTTTGTTGTATTGACAAAACCATGCTTTTCAACTCCATTACTCGAATTTTGACTCGATCGATCAGCTTTGTATTTGGAATTGACAAATATTCGATTTGAATTCGATTTTTCAAAATTTTTGGGAATTTCGGGAGATTTTTTGGACTGGTTTTTAGCCAAAATGTTTAATTGGGAGTCTTCCTTTTTAAATTTGGAATTGATAAAAACACGTGAATTTCCCTGTTTTTGGGATCGAGAAATTTTTTGTTGAAAATTTGTTGATTTGGGGCTGTCGGTTTAAAGAATGAATTTTGTTTTTTGGAAGGTTCGACCTTTTCCATCAAACTTTTCGCATCCACCTTCTTGTTAACACAATTCAAAATTTTTTATTATTTTTTGAAGCCTTTTCTCTTCAAAAATTTTCCAGAAACAATCGATTCCAACAGAATTTTGAGAGCGTCTCTTTCGGCGGACACGTCCTTCAATTCACTTTCCAACTGATGGATTTTCTCTTCAAATCCATTTTTCGGCATTTTTTCCACTTTCTCCGTTTTCATCGGATCAAATTTTGAGATGGGACCATTGTTTGGAATAAAATCTTTATGCATTTCCAGCCCTTGATTTGGATTCATTTGGGACTGATGGGGATGGAATTGAATTGCGTTAAAAGGTTGTTTTTCGAGATTGAGATTTGAAAATGAGCTTTTTGGGATTCTTTCACAAAAATTCTAGAAAAGGAGCCATTGAGAATCCGTTGATTGGCGGACAACTCACAAATGGAATACATCTCCATAAAAGTCCGCTGCATATTTGGTTTTTCCTTTTTTGTGGGAACAATCAATTGGTAAGGAATTTTTGGCTCTTCAAATACGTTTTGAGCTTCTTCAAAACGTTCCAAGTGGTGTTTGTTCTGGTCGTGCTCGTATTCAGAACACATTTGGAAATTTTGTGGTATTTCACCAACTTTTTTGATGGGAAACTTTTTGATAAAATTGGTTTCGGTCTGAATTCCAATTAACATGAAAAAGTTCCGAGTTTTCGTCATTTTAGCCATAATTTGGTGAAACTCGACACCGAACTGGTTGCCGATTTTCCATGTCACAATAATTTTCACCCGAATAACTAAAATTTTGAAATTGGGTGGCATTATTCCCAGCCATTGGTTCTTCTTGCAAAAATTGGGGAGAAAAGGTAGATGGAGCAAAATTGGGAAATTGATTTTGAGGCGGTTGAGAATATTGATTTGGGTGGTAATTTTGTTGGGTCATTTGTCTGTGATGAGAAAAATTTTGAAAGGGCTGAGATTGGTAGGAATAATTTTGTTGAAAATTTTGGTCTTGGGACGAAATTTGCAAACCTCCGTTTACATTTTGGTTCGTCCTCACACTCATCACTGATTCATTGATGTAATAGTCGAGCAATAAATTCATTGCTTAACGCAAAAAATAAATTAGGAAAACTGAAAATTGGTGCTGAAAAATAAATTAAGCAAATTTCGAAAATGAATAGGAAAAAGTCAAATGCTGCTTGTTGCACAATCGGCTCGCTTTTCGGCTGTTCAAAGGCTGGATTTACGCCGTCTCTGAAGGAGCGCCACGTTGGAGAAAACGAGAAATGGTTCGGGGATGGAATAGAAATTTGGGTTTGGGATGGGACGAGGGAAATGATTTCCAATTTCAACACCACTTTATATTTAATATCCAATACTAACTGCTCGTATAACAGCAGATTTAAAGCCAAGTGAATCAGAAGTTTGGGGGTTTTATCAGAGAATTTAAAGACAATTCATAAAACATAAATAATAAATTCAATATAAAACTAAAACATAAAACATTACATAATTCGAATACAATTTTCGAATGAAGACAAAACATGAAAAATATGAAAAGGACAACAAATAATATTTAAATGGGAAATTAACGCGAAAAATCATCGTTAATTTTATAGTGAATTCGACAATCCTTATCTAATAGATAAAGAGTTATTATTATCATTTTTTAATAATATTTTTGGATAGTTTATAGAAAATTTCTAATTGCAGACATCTTTTTGTGTTTTATTAGAAATAGAAATAATGAATTTTTTTTGGTTGCCGCTTTTCATTATTTTATTAATAATATGAATTATTTTATGTGTGTTTTAGAAGGTTTTTAGTTTTATTTAAAAATACATTCCAAAAATGAATTTATTAATTATTTAAATACATTCTTGTCGTTCTATGGTTAAACAATTTGTGATGCTGGATTGTCATGCTTATTTTTTTTCTTCTATATTTTTCAATTAATATATTTTTTAAAAGCATTTAGTAAATTTTGTAGAAATATTAATTAATTTATTTTAGTTAATACATAAAACAAAAAATATAATATTTCCCTTAATTTATTTTTCTATAAAAATTTTTGCTTTTAACGAATTTTTTTTTACATCTGAATTTAATATCATATTTCTGAATTAAAAAAAATTTTGTTCTCGATCCCAATGGCTATTCCGAACGAAACGATCATTCTTCATTTTTTTACAATATTCAAACAAACATATATAAACTATTAATTAAATCAGCTACAAAATTATTTATTTAAGTAATTAATTTATTTATTATTAAAAAACTCTTGCAAATGTTTTTTTAATATTTAAATTATCACAAGCTGAAATTAACTATTAAACATTTAATAATTAAGAATTTTTATAATATATTAAGTTTATTTGTAAAAAACTTATTAATATTAATTTTTCAATTTTAGCTCATTACCCATTTGAACAGGCATTGCCTGTAAAAACAAAATTGATTTCAAATAACTATCTTTTTATTTTATTTTGTATTTTGAAAATATTTATTAGATTAAAGTTGTTTTTTATTGGGTTAATTATTTCTGCTGAAAATTTAAAACAGAAATAATCATAATAATTTATATTATGTAATAATCATTTAAGCAATAATATTTTAAAATGATAAGAAGAAAAATAAATTAATTTTCCTTTTTTGAGTTAGCAGATAATTAAAAGTTAATTCTTTTATCATAATGATTTTTAATTTAAATAATTAAATTAATGAGTTAATTGTTTCATAAAATTTTTCATAATTTATTTATTGCTGGTTTTTTTATTTTCTTATGCTTTTTGAATTAATATTTTCGACTTATTTTATATTTTACTTCATTATTCAAATTATCAGCAATGTTTTCAAAGATTATTTTTTAAATAATAAAATATTAATACTAATATTTTTCAAATTTAACTGAATAAAGTGACAATTTTCCATTAATTTTATTAATAAAATTTTATTATTATTGTTAAGTTATATTTATAAAAAATATAAATATATTTTTTTTTTATCTTTTTTTTTAGATAAATCTATTATTTATTTCATCTTTTATTTAAAGGTAATTAAAAAATTATATTATGAAACGATTAATCATTTAAGATTATTTTATGTATAACATTTATAATTTTCTTTTTTTAATATACAATTTTGCATATGATTGTTTTATTTAATACTTTTTATTTAAAAATTCTTCATTTAAACTATCGACCGAATATTTTTTAATTTATAATCAAATCAATAGGAAAAATTTGTATTTTTGTTTAGATTGTTTTGTTGGTAAATTAACTGTTGTTTATCAGTATATTATTTCATATTCTTGAAGTAATTACAAGTAGTTGCCCAAGGTTCGCTTCCATAATCTTTAATATAATCTTTTATTTAAATTCATAAAAAATTTTTAAAGACAAATAATTTCTAAAAAAGATTTAATTTTTTTAAAGAAAAAATTATATAATTTTATTGTACATTATTCATTCAAAATTTCTACGTTTTTAATAGTAAGGTATGAATACTCTTTTATGAAATTTCTTGACTAATTTAAAGCTTTTATTTTAAATCTTTTCAAAATTTATTTAAATATTTTTTAATTCTTTAAATTTTTGTTTCTTTTTTGCGCAGCCTAAAGGAAGGTGCCGGCGGTGTCGTAACTCGGCACCGGAAAAATTAGAAATTTCTTGAAATCTGTTGATAAAAAATATAGTCAGTTATGTATGTATGTATTTAAATTAATTTTCTTGATGAGAGATTCCGTAAAGATTTCTGTTTATACTGTTTTCATTTCCTTAAGAATTTCTTTTGGCTTTGTTTCAATTTATTAAATATTAAAAAAATTAAAAATTATAAAGAAAATGTGTAATTTTACTTATTTTAATGAAATTAAATAAAAAAATTGTCATATAAAAAATTGACTTAAATGAAAAGAGATTTAAAATTATTTTTTGCCCATGAGAAAACTTAATGAATATAAAATAACTTTTTTTTTAATTCATAGGTTAAAAAATGAAATGCTTTATAACATTCCACGTATCTCTGATCTCTGGTACAAAGACGGACTCTGCTGATGATTAAATTATTTATTTTAAGTCTAACAACTTTAGTTTTGTCATTTATTAATTTTTTAATATTCTTTACAGTTTATTGTAAATTTGATCATTATTTTTTAAAACAAAAATTAAATTGTAAATTAATCTGTAAAAATAATTTTTGCAAAAGATTCAATTGATAATAATATTTTATTATAGTAAAATAAAGAAAACATAAAAAATTTAGAAACAAAAAATTAAAATCTTACCAATTTAAAGAGTAACAAAACAGAAATAAGTTATAGATACTTCAACTTAATATATATAAATGATTGATTGTTTTTGGTCTTAAAATTTTAAAAAAGAATGATAAAATAAAACCGAATTTAGGAACATAATAAATGGATACAAAGTAAGAAAAAAGTAATTTAAAAAAAAACTAACACATATAATACCGATGCGATATAAAAATACAGGATGATAATGCCATTGAACCCAAGCTGAGTTGATGACGAGTTAATTTAGATAATAAAATAATTAGCATAAAAATAATGAAAAATACTTACAGTTAAAGGAACTCTACAACAAGAAATTAAATTATTTAAATACTTACATTAACATATCAAAATGACAAGTATTTATTTACTTCTGTATAATCATCCGGTGCAAATAAAATTTAAGTAAATTTTAAAATTTTGACGAAAATTTTCTTTGTAGACTGAATAAAAGAATTTCATACAATATCAAAAACAATTCTCAAGTCAAAAGAATAAAAAACACTAAATCAATCACAAATGTTCAACATCGTTTAAGTTTAAACAAAGATAAATATAAAAACGAATAATAAAATTTAATTAGTATAATTGTATTTTTATTATTAATAATTAAAAAATATAAGTTTAAAATATAAAGTTTAACACAAGAAAAAAAAAGCAATTTAATTTCTTTTTTCTTGGAATCATGTACAATTAATTATTTTAACAATTTTTAAAAATATAACAACTTTTCATAATAAATTTGAATTAGACAAAAAATAAGAAAGAAATTTTTAAATTTCTTATTTTTTTAAAAATCCAACAGAGAATAATGTAGAAATTTTAAAATTTAATTGCTTATTTTCAATCAACATAATATAAGTATTTCGTGAAAAATTGAAAAAAAATTATAGTGATGCTATATAAAATATAAAATGGAGGGTTATTTTAAATCTAATAAAATAATAATTTTATTATTTCGCTAAAACTGTCAAAGATTAAAAAAAATTATATAATAATATTTTGGGTTCATGCGGATAAATTTATAAAGGCAAAGCATACTTACAACAAAATCATAAATTTTAAGATATCATTTACAATTAATAATGAGCGAATCAAACAATCTCGAACAGCGAGGACAAGCGAAGAACTCAGAAAAAGAATTGTTTGATCGTGAGATTAAGAGCAAAAAGAGATAAAAAAAAATAATAATAAACTTATTTTACAATCAATTAAAAAAAGAAAAGAAAAGAAATAAAATAAATAAAAGATAATTTCAACTATATTTTATAAGGCGCAGTGGCAGGTCATCCACAGGCAACTCATCCACGGGCAACTCATCCACAGTCAAGTCGTCCACAAGGCAACTCATCCACAAGGCATCTCATCCACAGTCAACTCATCCACATTTTTCTCGGATAAAAATTAAAATTAAATGGGTGCAAAATGCCGATGAAAAATAAAATAAAATTGATAAAATCCGGCAATCTTGAGTCTATAATGAATTTGATGAGTTTTATAAATAGTCAATGCTTTAGCAATATATGAAAAATTTTATTTTTATTTTCTAAAAATGTTCTAATTTCTAATCTGGGCCGGGATTCGAAATTGAGCCAAAGCGCCCCGGATTACCCCTAAATATAAGTTACGCAAAACTAAAAAAATTTCGGGACCAAAGTTCTTTAACTTGCCCAAGCGTAGAACCGTCAATGGTCCGCAAAAAGCCATTGGGTTTAATGATAGACTCATGTCACAATTGAAAACAGCACAGCCATGCGCCATCACCAACTCGAACCGAACATTTTATCAATTTTATTTTATTTTTCATCGGCATTTTGCACCCATTTAATTTTAATTTTTATCCGAGAAAAATGTGGATGAGTTGACTGTGGATGAGATGCCTTGTGGATGAGTTGCCTTGTGGACGACTTGACTGTGGATGAGTTGCCCGTGGATGAGTTGCCTGTGGATGACCTGCCCTGACCCCATTTTATAAAATAAAAAGCAAATCATAATTCTATGAATTTTGTAATAATTTAAAAAATATATATTTTGCTACAAAGACAAAAAAAATTGTTAAAATTCAATTCTAAATAAACTACTAAAGCTTCAAAAAAAATTGGTAAAACACTAAAAAAAGTTATAAAATATTTTTGGGGAAACTGAATTTCCAAATTCGTTTCATTCATATTTCTTATGGAGGAGTATTTTTTTCAATGGGAAAAGCGACAAAAAAAATCAATATCTATTTTAAATAAAAGACCTTAAGATGCCGGTAATTTAAAAATAATATTAAATAAAAATGGCAAAAATAGAATCTCAAAAAAGAAATAAATCGAAAAATATTTGTTTTTCTTTTAATCATTTCATAATTATAGAATATTATTTAGCTTAAAATAAAATCAAAATATATTATAAAATAAAATACTAATTGGAGAAACTCGACGACTTATATGAAGCCTAAATATTAAAACAACAATTTAAATTTACTCGAAACACTAAATTAAATATCTTCATAATAATGATAAAAGGGAAAATTAATTCAAAAGACCTGATTTATAGATTTTTACTATTTTGGAATTTTTGATTTGAACCAGGAAATGAGTGAATATGTAAAATCAAAAGTTATTTTTAAAAAAGAAAAATTAAATAATTAAATACCAAATATTACTATTTAAAACATTAATTATTGCCAAGACGCCAGTCACATTCAATGAAAAATACATTCCTCTAATGAGCCTTGACCAAGAATTGAATAAAATTCTAATTTTTAAATTTTATTTTATTGGTCCATTAATTGTGATCATTTGTCCCCCTCCGCGGTGATGGCACATTTCATTTTATTTTTATTGTTCACTTTTAAATATGTGGTTTAATTACCCAAGTTTGAGCTGAGAGAATAAAGTATTTCTGAAATTGTGTGTGTGTTCGCCCATTTGCCCCTGACCCGACGACCAAGTCCCACTGCCCCCCGAACCGGACCCCGCACTACCTTGTGCAAATTTTGTCGGGACCAGAGCATCCCCACAAGGATTATCCATTTTTTATTTAGTTTCAAATTAAATATTAAATTAAAAACATATACTTTAAAAAGAGCACTATAAATTAAAAAACTAAATAAAAAAATTAAAAATGCATTATTATATTGTAATAAAAATAATAATCGTCAAAACAGTGAAAATTATAATCACAAAGGTAAATTTAAAATAATTTAAAATGATACGTAAATATAAGAGTAATTTTTTTATTAATATTGTAAATAAAAAGAAAGCTAAATTAACAATTAGCTTATTAATATTTTATATAATTACTTACAAATAATAAATACCATTAATTAAAGAAAATTAATAAACAAAATCAACATTTAAATAATTGTATGTCTTAAGCAATCACATTAATCAATGTTTAAAGCGTATTATTATTTATTTAAAAAACAGTAAAATAGATTTACAAATAAAGAAAATTCGCATATGGAAATTTTAGAAAAAAATTAAATCACTATGTAATTTCTTTTTTTTCGTTTAACAAATTGTTTAATAATAAAATAAAATAATTGGAGTCAAAAATTTTAAAATTAAAATAAGTTTGAATTTTTTTGTCAAATCATCGACAAAATTTCAGGATAGATACAAAATCTTCTTATTGAAATTTGAAATATAAATAATCATAAATAAACAAGCCTTAAGAAGAAGTATTCAATCTAATTGGTTGCTAATTTTATTGGTGGAAGCCATGGAATTCAAAGAGGGAATCAAATTAAATGAATTAATTTATATGAATTCTTACATTAAAATTATGATAACTAATAAAATGATATAATTTACAATTTTGTTTACTTAAATTATATGTAGCAATAAATATAATAATATTCACAAAATTTACGATATTTTATTTAAACAAAAAGCGAATCAGATAAAACAGATGAGTTGGCGAATTCAATCATCGAGAGAATTAATTAATTAAAATGTTGCAAAATGTCAAAACAATTCTATAATAATAAATAAAATAAATAATCACATTCTTCTTTTTTAATAATTATAATATTTAACTCAAATTTAATTTGCATATTATTTTTAAATATGAATAATATTTTTACATGAAAAACAAAAATAAATATAATAAATAATAAACGAAAGTCTAAAAACATGAAATTAAATATATATAAAAAATAAAATAAATATAATATTTATTTTATGACGAATTATAATTTGTTATTCTTAAATTCATAAAAATGATTTTTGATGTTATAAAAAATTGGAGTTTAAAGCAAATCTTGAAAAGCAAAACTTTATCTGACTAATGAGAAGTGCCTGTGTTTTTTTGTAATGAATAAACAATTAAGAAATATAAAAAAAATAAAATTATAATAATAATATACAATAATAATAATAATAATAATAATAATTAATATTCAGATTAAACATCTAATTTAAAAAATATATAATATAGCATTTCAATTAATGCAAATGAAAATTTCTAAGAATATGAATTCAACAAAAAGTGAAATTATTTTTCTACTATAAAATAAAAAAATATAAAAATAAAATATTTATATTATTGGTGGAATAAATGTAAATATATTTAAGGAGAGAATATAAAATAATTGCGTGTTTAGTTTATTAGAAATTACTTCCGATTATAAGAACAAAAATAGACATTGGAGAAAAGGTTAAAATTATTACTTGACGAATATTTTGAAATAAAAAAAAGTGATAAAAATATATTATTAATCGAAATATTTTATCTATAATTGATAAAAAAAAATGATATAAGAATGTTGATATATTTGGACTACAAATAGTCATATAAATAAATACCCAAAAAACTCATAGTGAAATAATAAATAATTTTTAGCTATTCTATTTAAAAATTTTAATTTACTTCATTTATTCTGTTAATTCATTTATTTTTATTTTTAACCGACAAATATATTTTCACAGTTAAATAGAAAACATGTAAAATTAATTTAAAAAAATAAACTGCTATATTCACTCCTTAAATTATAAAAAAAGTGAATTAATTTTAAATAAAGTTATTAAATTAATTAGCATATAAAAATTGAAGATTTAAATAATCTTATAATAAAAATACATGTATTAAAAAACTCTCATTAAATTACTAAAACATTAGATATATAAATTTTCTTATTTACTGAGATTGCTTTATCACTGTAGTTAAGCGTGCTGGCGCGTTTCCGAAAAAATGCCACCCATGCGCGTTTCCTAAAAGTGCCATTTTAATATACTAGTGACCGACTAAAAAGGCATGTTGGATTATTTCATGATATAGTAAAAAGTTTAAATAAATAATTAAATTGTATTTGCATTTATTTATAGGTATCTATTAAAATGGCACTTTTAGAAAACGCGCAAAGGTGGCACTTTTTAGGAAACGCACTGCACTTAGCTAAGCACCGACCAACTTTTTGAAAAAAAAATCAATAACCAAAACAAAAGCATAAAATGTTCAACATAACAGTTTAATTAATGAATTTCAGAATTTTACTAAATTAGGGTAATGTAATTATAGCACACAAAATGGGGCGCAGAAAACAAAAAATATTTTTAATTTTTTAATTAAATGAATATTATCTTTAAACAAAGCATATTAATTAGCAAAAAATACATTAATCAATTCATAAAAATCAAATTTGCAATGTAAAAATTAGATAAGTAAAGCCAATTTTATTGATTTTAATAATTCTTTATTATTTAAATAATTTTATAACATTTTAAAAATACCCTCAATATATTCAGCAGTAAAAGCATGAAACTTTTATATTAAATTGTTAATTTAATTTAATCAGGTGAAAAAGAACAATAATTACAAAATTGAGATGAATAAAAATAAGAGTTTTTTATATAACAAAATACAAGATTAATTAAAAATTAACTTTATAACAAATAAATATATTTTCATCAAATGTTATTTATTTATGCCAAAAATTATTTCATAATATATTTTTATTATTAAAAAGTTTTTTAAATGCTTTTATAAATATTGTTAAAGATGATAAACTTTTCATGTTTGGTATTATTTCTGATTATTTAAACTATAAACTATTTTAGCTCCTCGTCTTTAATTCTTTTAATTCATAAAATATTTTCGAATTCTTTTTTAGATTTGTGGAAATGCTTTTATAATTTTAATTTTGAAATAAATAATTTTATTTTTCTCACTTATCATATTTTATTTTAATCTCATGCGCCTAGGTGCGAGAGTTTCTTGTCGGCGGACGGTATGGTCAACATGAATTAAAAATGTTAAATATATTTATTTGTTTCATTTTTAATTTATTTCAATTTTATTTTCAACGACTCAATTAATATTAAGTACTATTTATTATTTAAATTGCAGATTAAAATTATAAAAACTAAAAAATATATTTATATTATAATATGTCATTATGGAGTAATCACAGTTTCTCTTAAACAACTATTAAGACACAATTTAGAATTAAAAAAAAAAAATAATTAATGAGAGATTTATTTTGTTTTTTAAAAATATTTTTTGTTTGAATTTCAATGCTTATATTATTTTAATAAAATAACATGTCATTTATTTATATTTGAATAATGCTTTTTTAAGTAATAATCTAGAAATGCACACTAATTAATTATATTTTGTACAATAAAAAGATAGCTAAAAATATTAATTGTAAGTTTTAGTTTTTTATTTATATTTAATCTTGCTATAAATTATATATGTAGGCAATAATTCCAACAATAACTTGTAATATATCATCTTAAATTTAATACTAATGTTATTTATGACACTATTGAATATAAAATTTAATAATTTTGTGTTAAAATTTTATAATAATATTATTTTTTTGTTTTTACTTATATATATTCTTTGTATCTAAATAATTGTCACAGATTCTTACACAGATTCTTACAATTTCTTAATGATTAGTGTTATTTTTAATAAAATAAAGGAACATTTTATTTTTTGAACAGCGAATTCAATAATCTTGGCACTCTTTTTATGTTTTTAATTAAGGTTTATTAATTCATTTTTTTAAATAATATTTATAGTGGTTAATATTATTTTTAATTTTTAAAATTATGCAAATTACTCCAAACAAATTATGTTTTATACCATTAGCAATATAAATAATAGTTTAATCCAGGGATGTGATCTGAAAAATTTTAAACCAGAACATCGGGCCAAAAAAAATAAGATTTTGGGGTCTAAAATCAGAACATTTTGCAAAAGTTGCTTAAATCTCTTGCGTAACAAATTTTTTTAAGAAATCAAAAAATAATATTTTACAAATACTTATTTCTTTGTTCGATTTTACTCTAATTAAAATTTTAATTGTTCTTAAATTATTTTATTATTTAATTTAACAAGAGTAATTATCGCTTAAAATTATCATATGTCATTAAATAATGCTTTTTTAAATTTGTTATATGTTTAATAAACTTAAAAACCAACACTATTTAATTCTATTTTGTACAATATAAAAAGATAGCTAAATATTTAATTTATGTCTTTAGAATTTTATGTATATTTAATCGTTGTATAAATTATTTTCTTCTAATTTGTAAAAATTATTTCCTTTTTCGATCGGATTTATCACTATTTTATAATTAAAACCTTATAAATTATTTTCATTTTTGGACTAAATCTGTTAACAAAGAGCACTAAAAATTTCAGATTTTCCCGGCGGCGCCTATCGGCACCGCCTGCACCCAAACGCCTTTTGTTTTTGAAATTGACTCAGAAACCACGAAAAAAACATGCATTTTTTTGTGTTTTTGGATTGTTAATTATGGTATTTAATAAACTTTAATTTTAAAATATATTTGATATAAAACATCAATCAAAACAAAAAAAAAGTAATAAATGAAAAATACATTTACTATAAGATGTTATTAAAAATAAATTTGTATCGAATATTAAAAATTATATTCAGTTAAAACAAGTAAAGAATCGGTGGAAGGAAAGAATTATGTCTATAATAGTTACGTTAACCTAACAAATATATGTCAAAATATAAAATAAAATAAAAGATATTTATTTTGAAAACAATTTCTTTTCACAGTCAATGCTTGTTGAAATGGGTGATGAGCTATAATTTATTAAATAATTATTAATAAGTCATTTACAAATAAACTTACATTGATACAATAATTTTGTATATTTCTAAAATTACGAATAGAAAAAATAAAAACAAAACCAAATATTCAACAGAGTGGAATGTTTCAAGAAGAAATACATACAACAGGCATGAACAAGAATTTTTGCAAAATAATTTAAGCGCTTAAATAATAAAAGATTTAAATAATTTCGCTAAAATAATTCATTCTTGAATCAATAATTGAAAATATAATCGGGTCCACTTTAAAATTAAAAAAAAATATTCACTTAAATACTCATTTAATTTAGCAAAAATAATAATAATACTTTCGGCAGAAATAAGAGCCAATTATTTCAGACATTTGAATAAACCAAGGCTAACTTCTGAAAAATCATTAATAAATGAAAATAATAAAAATTGATCTTAGTTTTTACTTCGCAAGAAAAAAAAACTAAGATTCAAAAAGGTAATTAATTAACTAAATCAATAATAATGAAGAAAAAAGTAAGATAATTATATTTAAATTTATATTTAAAAAAGGTTTTACACATGAAATATTTAAATGTAAGCACCACAGGCACCTGGAGATTAAAAGGAGGAGTATGTAAACATGAGATAAAAAGAAAAACATAAATAACATATATGGAATTAATCGTTTTCAAATTAAAAACAGTAATTATTGTAGCATTAATTTGAAAGCAAATGAATAACAAATAAATGGATTACCTCAAATTATTATATGAAACTTATTAAAAAAATTTATAAAGAATATTAAAATTAATAGTTTAATAAAACAACTAAGGAAAAATATCGCCTGGAAAAGCGATGAGGAAAAAAGGTTATAAATGAATTCGTATTGATCTTCAAAATAAACAGCATTAATATATCAGCTTTTAAATAATAAATATGAAAATTCAAATTGTTTAAGCTAAATTCAAAAATATTACCGTTTATAAAATTAAATATTAGTTCATTTTTATTGGAAATCAATATCGATTTAATATTAAATAAAAATAATTATAAATAATAAAATTTCATATTTTTTAAATTAGTAAAAATGAATCGAAGATGATCGAGAACCTTAAATAAATTTTAAAAACATAACCAAGAGTAAAGATAAAAATTGTACTTAATAAATATCACTAATTTCAACCTGGAAGTGTGTTTAATTTGGAAGGTAGATATTATTATTAAAGCATTTTTATTATAAAAAAGAATTAAAAAATTTATAAGAAATAAAAAAAAAATAAAAAATCAATTCATTATAAACATAAATTAAAATTATGAATGAGTCAGTCAAAAAAAGCAATTTTAAAATAATTCGTAATTACTTAATTCTAATTTTACCCAAAGTAAAACTATTTAATTGCGATTTGGGATAAATATATTTCAAAAATAACTTTTGCTTTTTCAAATATTTCAAAATATATATGCAATAATTCTCTTTAAAATATTGAAAAACCTTATTAGCATATTTTATACTAGTGAATAAATTAAAAAATCTATCATATTAAATCTTAACATAGCATTTTATTTAATTAAGAAAAAACAAATCTAAAAATCTCAAAAGGGGGAGACAGGAAAATCCGCAACACGAGTTTCGCGTCATGAGATTAAAAAAAGAGATAAACATACTAAATAAATTTATTTTACAATTAACAAAATAAAAGAAATAAAGTAATAAATTATTATTACAATAACTTTAAAATTTTAAAATATTTCATTAAGTTTCAAAAATCTGTGTCCAAAAATGTTTAAAAAACGGTTTTTTAAATTCTTGGACATAACTTTTCAAAAAAATTTTTGGCAGAAAAATTCATTTGATGTTTTTGAATAACAACTAACCCTCTTTTAAAATGGAAGTAAAACAAATTTTTAAGCTGAAAAAATTATTAGTAATTTACCATAATGAGAGAAATATTATTATCGATGAATTTGAAAAATTATTAGTGTCCAAATTGTTTTTAAATGATAAATAATTGTTTAGCCAATAAAAAATCAAATGAGCAAATTTTATAATAATATTAATTAATAATCAAAATTAATTCTTTTTATACATTTATTAAAAAAAACAACAACAAGGATTTTGATAAAATTTCCCAAAATTATCGTAAAAGAAATAAACAATAAATAATTAAGCAAATATCCGTAGAAAAAGGAGCAAAATAGCACGGGAGCCGGAAAATCCGACACTGGAAAATCCGACACCGGAAAATCCGACACTGGAAAATCCGACACAAACGGAAAATCCGACACTAGCGGAAATTCCGACCCAGGAATTTCCGACACCAACTTTAAATTTTAAAAATCATTTTTGATTATTTGAGTTCATATCTGCCTAAGTTTACCAAGTTTTGAATTGAATTAAAAAAAATTAAATTGGTTCCGCCATTCGATGGGATATTGCTCGCAAATAATGAGGGGTTGTCGATTGTTGCGACTCAAATAAATCTCTGTGAGATTCATGTCGTAATCTATGTACACTTGCTTACGCTTCATGCCCTTTCCTCTGATTCCATTTGCGGGATTGCTTACAAATTTTTTGAGATGATCAAAAAGAGCATACAAATAAAAATGAATGTCATAAGCATACATACCTTAGATAGATTTTATGACAATAAAAATATTTATTTTAAATAACTTAAGTATTGTAACTTATATTATATGCATTTTAATTAACTCCTCAAACAATAAAAATGATTTTTAAAATTTAAAGTAGGTCTCGGAAATTTCAGGGTCGGAATTTCCGCTAGTGTCGGATTTTCCAGCGGTGTCGGATTTTCCGCTTGTGTCGGATTTTCCAGTGTCGGATTTTCCGGTGTCGGATTTTCCAGTGTCGGATTTTCC
>SIJG01000329.1:0-18620 GCA_023374025.1 Heterodera schachtii
TATTAGTGATGATGCTTTAAATAAAATAAATAAATTCGATTTCAACATAGATGCATAAAATAAATGAATAATTCAAATTTTTGTGTTAATATATAAATATATAACTGAATCCATAGTAAATAAATTAAACTAATAAAAAAGATTAAAATGTTTTTTAATTAAAACTTGTCATCAAATTTATTTAATTAGTATAAATTTCAGTAAATAATTAAATTATTTAATAATGATTTGATTACAAATTATAAAAATACCTAATTTAGATAATAAATTTAAGTCATCGGCAGCAATACTATTCCACAAATTTTTAATATTATTCTTAATGATAATATAAAGCTTAAAAATTGTGTAATCTGTCTGAATCGGAAAGGATAATTTATAAATTACAAAAATAAGAAATTTTGGACTTAAGAACGCAAATATTATTTAATAAACAATAAAATATTATTATTAATGCTTCAAATATTTATAATTTTTCATATTTCGTGACGAATTGGTAGATAAAGGCAATTTTAAGAACCCAAAAATAAAGACTGTACATCCAAAAAACATATGAAGTTTATGATTTCTTTCTGCTTACTGTAACAATTTTAAATTTTATCCCAATGAAAACATTTACAAAATAGTGATATTTTTAAATGATTATTTATTTTTGATTTCCTAATCGGGTGACATCATCTTCTCTGGTTCAGATGATGGTGATGATCGTAATTTGACCTATTATAAATGCCATGCTTCAGACAACCCCAAATTGTGTGGCGAATATATCGCCTTGTTATTGCCAAAAGAGTTTTGTAGCGAAGAAACTGCGAGTTCTGCAGGATGTGAAGCTTCTTGGAACGAAGATCCAAAGGCATTTGAACGAAAGTATGGCAGTTATAAATGCAGCGATTGCACTATTTCGGGAAAATATGCGGGGAACAAGGATTTTCCCGTGGATATGCCAACGACCAAAGCCACAACGAAGGAGAGCAAAAATGGTGGTGAGCAGAAACTTATTTTTTTTAAAAAGAATGCCAGTTGAATATGTCGAAGCGCTTTATGCTTTTCATAATTAAATTTAATTCAAAAATAAGACAATTTTTTTGTTGTTGAATAATTAGTTTAAAAATGTTATATTTTTCTATCTTACCTTTAAAATCCAAAGTAATCACGATTACTTATGGGAATATAAAATTAAATCAGTTTTCAATTTAAATCTGAATAATTTTTTTTTTTTACAATAAATATTTTTATCATGAAATATTAGTTTTTATATTGTTTTTGTTTAGTAATAAAATTAATAAAATATTTTTAAATTTCTTGCAATTAATTTTAAAAAGCTTTTGTAGTTTTTTTTTTATAGATTTTGTCAATAAAGAATAATTAATTTGGCAATTTAAAAAAATGCTAATTATAAGAATAAAATATTTCATTTAATTCTTGGGTCAAATGGTGTAATATGATTGTTAGTTCTGTCAGATAATTTTTATTTTGCATTTTTATGTTTTTTAATTACCAGATATATTAATCAACAATTTTTATACCTTCTTGGTGCAAAATTTCATTTTTTTTATTACTTTCAAATTTATTCATTTTCAATTTTTAACTTGTGCAATATTATTAAAAAAAAAGTTTACTTTAATTGATCATTTGCCGTCTCATTTTCATTATTTTTTATTAATAAAGTTATATTTTATAATTGCCATAATTCTTGCAGATTTACACCATTTACTTTCTTTATATCATTTTTAGTTTTACCCATAATATGATGATAACATTTTACTTTACTATATCTTTTTTATTTTCTGTTTTTTAGTAAAATCAAATTAATATTTTAGTTGGAATTTTTTAAATTTTGGGAAATTAATAAATTTAATTATGTAATTTTACACTATTATTTATCTTTATTTTGCTAGTTTCTCTGCTCAATTGAATAATTATCAAATTTTGTTTTTTCTTTTAAGCGATTAGGTTCACATTATTTTATTATAATGTATTTTTTAATTTAAATTTTCGGTCGTTTTTTTTTTGCTCAAAATTCATTTATATATAATTAAAGAATAAATTCCTTATTAGAAATTTAGATTTTTGTAAATTAAGAAATCTTTCAAAAATTCTCAAAACTTTTTTCCTCGATCATGGCGCTAGTGTTAGATTTTCAAAGCAAAAAATGGACTTTACTGAACGACGCTTCCAATAAAATATTTCGAATAAAGTAAATTATCTTTAAATGTTGGTTTAATTAATTAATTTAATTATAATTTTGAAATACGTTTTTTGTGAAAAAGATGATAATGGAGCAAGATTAATTTTATTTAATAATAATTTACTAAAGTCAATTATTTTAATACCAAAAATTGGAAAACTTTTTTTAAATTATTTCAATGAATATTCGTAAGATTTGTTTATGGAAAGCCATAAGAAAAATTTTAAAATTAAATAATAATAAAATTAAAATTTATATAAAAAAAGTGTTCTTGGACTTTTTTAATTTTTAAAAAACAAATTTAAACAAAAAATTTTGTGGTATAAACTTTTAAAATCTTATAAATTACTTATTAAATAATATTAAAAGTAAGGATATATAATTTAATAAATTTAAAAATTAAAAGTAAATTTGACAATAATTAATTATTTATTTAGATATAAAAGAACTATTAAAAAAATTTTATATGGAAAATTAAATTGTCTAATAAATTATTTAAGTATAAATGTATTAAATAAGTTTCAAAACCGTAAATGTGTATGATAATATCGATACTCAACTATATAATTTAGCAATCATTGCGCTTTAAAAGATTTCAAATCAGTTAGATAATCCATACCTCGCTATGGCCAAACTAAACAACGTATTCAGGAAATGGACACCTCGGCAAAGAAATATAAAATGTAGATGTAAAATCAAAAAGAAAATTCTATTGGACTCAATAAATTAAATTATAAACCATAATTAAAAACATTCAAATGTAATAAATATTTATTATCTGTAGCATAATCGCAATTACGTTTAAGATTAAGAACACGAACCCTGCAAGGAATAAAATAAAAGATAAACATTAATTGAAATGCTCCATCTAATTTCAAAAAACTAAAAAAAAAGATTACTTTTTAAATAGAATAAAAACTATAATGCCATAAATTAAGTTAGCAAAAATAGTGTTTCACATTTATATACAAAATTATAATCTAATCTCGATGTAATATTTTATCAATAAATCAAATATTTTTAAATTGCCAATAATTATAAAATATTTCTTTTGAAAAACAGTTTATAACTGAAGTTTTGAGTCGTCTCATAATTATTCCATTTTTCTCTTATTAAAAATGCTCATAAAATTTTTACCAAAATTTGCTATATACCGAAATAAGTATGCAAATTTTACTGGATAATTAATTAAGATAAAATAAAAATCCCCCACTCACAATCACAGCTTAATAAATAATAATTCCCATTCATAAATGGCCCACAAAAATCCAACAGGGCTTTTGAGCGAGTAATAATTAAATAATTAGCAAAATATTTAAATTTCTTTTTTTTTAAATTTTTATTCATAAATTTAAAAGTTTAACACAATGATATAGTAACTACAAAAACAATTAATGAACAAATAATAAAAAATGATATTGAAAGATTAGTGTAAACAGAATAAATGGATAATAGAATTAAATATTATTATTTAATAAAATATACCTCTAAAGATAGATAAAATTTATATTCGCATGCAAGCCATAACCTTAACATTGCTTACGCTGACAATAAATATTTAAATTTTATTTTCAAGCATATTTTAATTTAAAGCATTAAATTGTAAATCTATATTAAATTTTATTTATTGTGCTTAAAAAGCAATTTCATTGGGTGAAAACCTAAAACACAGACGGGTTATTTTCCTCAAGATGTGGTTTTGTTGAAAACATTTTTATTTAATTATTAATTAATTTTATAAAAACTTAAAAACATGAAATTATTAGTTTTCGAAAAAACACCAAATATTTAATATTGGACCAATGAGTAAAAAAAAAAATTGTTAACGGTTCAATTTATTCCAAATAAAATAACTAATTTAGAAAAATTCAAACTAAATTATAATTCTATTTTAAGAAAAAGCAATAAAAAGTAAATAAAACTAAATCAGAGAAAAAATATAATTAAAAAAAAACATCTAATGTAAATAAATCGAAAACCTTTCAATTTTTGACTAAATACAATAATTTAAATGCAGTAAATTTATTTTTTCGAATTAAATTAATACATATTTTCAATTATTTGCTAAATATTGAATGTAAAATCTGCAAATTAAATAATGAAGTCATTAAAATAATTATTAAATACTTAGATAAAGAATAAAAAAATACGACTGATTAATTTTATCAAAAATAGGTGCTAATTCAAAGCAATTAATACCCTATTACCACGAAATCATAAGACAAAACATTGTGTTTGCTAAACTCTGTGTTCTTGAATGAAAGCAAAATTTATTTTTTTCGAAAAAAATGCCCAAAACTAGCAAACCAACGGGAAAAATTAAAAATCTTCAATATCGAGATGTTAAAGAACGTTAAAAATATTGAATATTATAATGAAATAATTGAATATGATAAACAGGATGAAATTTATTATTATAAATGATATTCTTAAAAAGAAACAAAGATTAGTATGAAACTTTAAAATATGTTTAAGTATGAAATATAATTATATAATAAATTAAAAAATAAAATTTATAAAAAAGTTTTTTTTTTTTAATGGTAAAATGTTATAATATGTTTAATTATTGGTCTACTTTATATAAATTAGCTATCTTATTTTATAAATAAAAAAAAAGAAAAAGCAAGCAATTAAAACGCTGCTTACTCGGAATTTGTTAAAAATATTTACAACAAAGAAAAATACTCTAATGAAGATAAAAAATAATGAATTGTTCTTTTAATTTTATACCAAAACGCAAAAAGTTCCCATTATATTAAATTTAACATGTGCTTGATAAAGAATTAAAGAGAACTAAAATTCGGAATTTGGCAGAAATCATAAATATCGCAATAAAAAATAATAAGCCAAGCAAAAATAAATAAAAATTTTTTGTTAAAAAAACAATTTTCAGTACGTGAGGGCTGGACATTTATTGCTTTTGGCCCACAAATTTGTAATAATTTCTTCTCATTTTCGAGTTTTTGTCACTGTTTTGTAATTTAATTTTTTTGTAAAAATCTTAGAAAATCAGTTTCAGACTCTTTCAATATTTATTAATATTAAAATTATTAAAAAAAGTCAAATATACATAATGTGATAAACACATATTCCAACCCACGGTAGGGACTCGAACCTACGACACATCTCTTAACGCGGGATGCTCTAAACACTGAGCTACGCAGCCTTATAGGGAAAAGAGAGTTTTGATTTTTTTTAAATTACTTTATTGAATTTGACTGAAAGGAAAATTTTTTATATTTCAAATATTTTTTCTTTGTTTTTAAAACAACATTAAACCAGTATATTAACAAATGATTTGACTTTTTTGGAAATATCTGTTAAAAAATCACACTCAAATTTTCAAAATTTCCCCGACGTCGCCTATCGGCACCGCCGCCTCCCCCCCCCCCCTTCGCGGTTACCCAAAAGATTTTGACAAAGGTGTTTTTGAAAAACAAAAAATTTTGTTTTACATGAATTGATGAATTTGTAATTTTACTCTCTAACACCTTGGTTTTTTTAAATCAAATCTTTTGTTTATTTTTCAAGCGATTAAATTCAGTTTTTGAATTTAAATAAAAAATCATTCAGAAAATTTTTTACAATCACAGATTAGTTCTTTAGTTAAATTAAAAAATATTCACTTTGAGAATAAGATCTTTTCATGTATAAAAATTGTAACGTAATAAAATTCGCGCATTAAACTTGAAACTTGCTCAAGATAAAAGAAAAGAAAAATATAACAAAATAATAATAGTTTTTAAGTAAAGGTATACATATATTAACAAAAATAAATGTATTTATGATTGACTACTGACACATCCAATTGTAAAAAACATTAAAATATAATTTATCAAATTTTTCCATCTAAAGTAAAGAATTTAAAATTTGAATAATCAGACTTTGCATATTTTTGGATTGAGAGAAAGTAAATAAACGAATATTATAACAAATTATTTATTTTTAACTTTTTTTCCTAAAAATTAATATCTATATGTAACTAACTATTCTGAGAAAAAAAAGAAAAACAAGGAGCATTTTATGAGATTTATTTGGAATTTCTATATTCAAAAGGAAAAAAGTTATTGCAGAAATTCTGGAAAAATTCTAATTTTCAGAAAAAATTAAGAACTCGGTTTTGAAAAGTCATTCTAAAAGTAAAATAATACAAAATCCGCACTTTTTGCTCTATAATAGGAATTTTATATTACATTTTTATCTTTTTTGAAAAATGTTATAAAAAAGTAATTTTGGAATTCGGGACGAAAGGGGGAGCACAGGTTTTTTAAGCTGAAATTTTTTTCACCAAAAATCTTCCAAAATATGTCTTTAGGGTATTTTAGAACGCTGACCACGAATCTGTATTTAGGTTTTACTTTTGTTCAACGTTTGTTAAGCCTTTTTTTATTAAAAAATTTTCCGGTTTTAAGGTTTCGCTTATATTGCATTCTTTAGTTTATTTCTAGTTAAAGTTGTCATTTGATTTATAAGAAAAAAAATCATTTATGTGTTAAATTTTTAGACTAATCATCATTGGCATAAACAGTGTTTCGTTTGATTTATTATTTATTAAAAATAGTCTAACTACACTAAATTTTGTTTGTTTTTGATATGTTAATAATTTTGAATATTTTTCTCGACAATGTAGCGTGATTCTCCAGCGCAATTTCAAGAATATTTATTGTGCTAAGTTTTATATTATTTATTTATTTGCTTCTTTGATCGGATCGTTGTTATTTTATGAAGTAAAAAATGAATAATTATTTTTTAAATAATTTTGAATAAAATAAATATTGTTTTTATTTTTTTAAATGTTTATTAAATATCAAATTAATTTTTCAATATTCAAATATTGGTTATAAACGAAATTTTACCTTTAATTTGTTAAATTGATTTAAAAATTATTTATGGAAAGAAAAAATAAATTTTATGGTTCCATAAATAGATTAAAAATGGAAGAGAACTAATCACGCGATTTTTAATTTTAAGATATTATCATTATTTCATAACATGGCTGGCAAAATCGGCGAACTGTTGATTTGCATGAAAACTTTTTTAAAACAATTATTATTATTTAAGCAATTAATAAATGTTAGAATTAAAATTTTAAAGAATTTTTGTCAAAAATTATGCATCATGGTAGTGATATATTTCAAAAATATCGTTATCATTAGAATTAATTGCTTTTTCTGATTTTCTTATTCATTAGATAAAAAAATGCTCTTAGTTTTAGTCTTTTAAGTATATACATTTTGCTTAAATCATTGAACATGCTTATAAATTTATTAAACATGTTTTTTATTGTTTTATTCAGTCGTCTATAATATTTATTCTCAAATGTTTTATAATATTTAATTGAAAAATTCCAATTAGAGAGGTATTAAGTTATATAACATTTTTTAGATAAAGTGTATTATTTGATTGTAATTCATTAAATTTATTTATGTGAAAAGAAAAATGAAATTCCAGCTAAGGCTTTTGATGGTCAATTTGAGGTTAGTTATTGTTTTTAATTTATTAATAAATTGCTAAAACTAAATAATTATTAAAAAAGGTATTCAAATAGTTAATTAATTTAATATTTGGAAATAATAGTAAATTTTATTTATAAATTAAAACAAATTATAGCAAAAAGTTTAAATAATCCATTATGCCGGAATTTTGCTCAAACCACTGAAATGCCTTTGAAACAAAAAAAAAGTATCAAAAATAACTTAATTATTATATTAAATAGCCAGCTGCGACTAAAATGATCCATCGATCAATTCATTTGCTTGTGTGTGAACGACCATCAATTTTAATCTTCGAAAAGCTAAATTTTTATTATTGATTTTATTAAAAACATTTTTATTTTATTATCTCCAAATATAAATTCCTGTTTTACACTACCATATAAAATATGAATAAATTTCTAAACAGGATTCATAATGAAAATATATATAAAATATCAAGATTTTGACCAAACTCGTATTAAAATGCATTCGTTATTTTTAATAATTAAAATCAAATATTAAATAATCTACAAATTAAAACAGTATGAAAATTAAAAAAAAGGCGCCATTAAAAAGTTTTTGAAAAGCAAAAAAGGTCAAATTACGTGGCTTGATGAATTCTAAGCTAAAATAAAAGAGTAAAAATATTTTTTTATTTTATTAATCAAAATTCCAAAAATTTTGAAAAAGCCCGGTTCCGGCGTGCTCCCGGTCAAAATTTTGGAACGGGACCGGGAAGCCCGGTAACTCGGGCTTTTTTTGACCGGCCGGCGCACCCCGGTCAATTGTCCAAGCCGCTCCCGGTACTTTCAAAATTCCGGTCTCTGTTAGCAACATTCGCTGTTTTTTTTAATTCAAACAAATTTTGATATATTTTTTGATATTTTAGTTGTTTTTGTCTATATTTCAGTTCTTGTGGCTTGGACATTTCTTAATTTTAATTAATCGCTTTAGGCGAAAATAAATAAAATTGATAATTATTATTTCATATTTAAAAGTAAAACAAGTTAAAAATAATGTGCTTCAAATTATTTTCAAAATTTGATAAAAATTATTATTTTATTATTCAATTATATAATATTAAGAATTCATTCCTTGTTGAACTATTATTATTTGACACATATAAATTAATTTCTCACGAATTTGTAAATTTTCACGAGTTTTACATATGAGAGGCGTTGCAAACAAATATTATATATTTTTGTTTAGGTCTATTTTATAAATTTCACATATAAATGGTTGACTAGATACATAAATTTATAATGTATCATAAATAGCATCAGTGGCAAAGGCGGCTGAATTGACAAAAATTTTTAAAACAATTTAAAAGCATAATTACATTTTTGAATATTTCGATTAAATAAAATATGGTATTATAATTAAATCCTAAATTATATGGTTATTTTTTTACAATTTGTTCGATAATAAATAATATCTTGTATATTAGGTTATTAACTGATCTCAATATACTTATTTAGGTTTTTGCATGTTATCTATATGTCAAATAAATAACAGTATGGCTTAATAAAAATATTTATCTTTAATATGAAATTTTATTTTTAATAATTTTTTATACATATTTTGTTCGCTGAAATTAAGTAAGCGATTTGTGCCAAACTTCGAACAACTGCAGCAAGAGGTTGCCCAATTGCACGGTTTATATTGTATCCTTTTAAATTATAAAAAAAAAGTTTCGCTCCCTTTGCGTATTTTTTTTTATTCTTGATATTATAATCCACGGTTTTATACAATAATTTTATTTTATCTAAAAAAATAACAAAATATTTGGCATTATTTTAATAAATTAATTAATCATTTTTTATTTTTTTTAAATATTATTAATTATAATATATTGCTGTATTAATTCGTGAGATAGTCTAGAGTATAATCATAGTCTATACATCACTTAATGTTTTAAAATATTAATAAAATTTTCGCAATTCCCTGTGAATTGCAGTGTTTTTACATTTTTCTCAATTATATTTTTAGATTTATTTATTTTTATTATTAATTGATTAATTTTTTGATCTATAAAAATGCTGAAAATTTTTTTCAGATTAGGTTTTGCTTAAATTTTTTTATTTTTTTAATAGTTATAAATATTCGATATATTTTTTTTAATTTACGGCTCAATATTTTGTTTTTTTTAAACAAAATGATTATTTTTCTTGTCGATAGACGAAGAGAATTTAATTATTTATATCAATTCTATTCACAAAAAAAATCAATTTTGTCATTTTGCTTTGATAGTATATATTTGCGTTTTTGTATTTCTTTAATTTTTTTGAAATTTAACTTCGTCAAAGGTTCTGCTTTTTGATAATTTTCAATAAATTATTTAAATACAAATCTATAGAAATTTAACATTTCTAGTTCTACTTTCGAAAGATAAATATTTTTAATAAATAAATCACTGCAAATTTTTATTATGCATTACAATTAAAAAGTAGATCTTCTAGATATTTTGTATTTAACTTTTTTTTTTTAACTGATCAGTACGGTTCGACAACGCAGACTGATCCGAAGCACCATAATTTGACGGCGTATAGCTAATATTCCTGGCACTTCATTCTTAATTAGACAATTACTTTTTATAACAAATATCCAATAAACAGTATTATTTAATATTTATTTTTATTATATAATTTTTATTATAATTTAACAATTCAATAATAATACAACAAAATTATTTAATCATTGTTAGTTACCGATTTTTTATATATTATTGTTTTTTAAATTTTATTAAAAAATTCTTAAATATAAATGGTTTGTTTTGGGAAAATTGTTTATTGAAATTATATTTACTTTTTATCATAATAATGAAGAATAAAGATTTAATTTCTGTATTTAAGGTAATTTTTGTCGATAAAGCCTATCAATAATTTGTAAAATTTTTTATTATATTAATTATATAATAAATTTTGAACATTAGTTAAGAAGAGCATTTTCAAAAAATAAATATTTTTTGGAATTTAATTTTAGTAATTATATTTTTAAGCTTCTTTAATTATTACCTTTATTTATCCAATTGTGTTACTAATATTTTTTTCTTTATTCATCAAAAAAAAATTATTTTTAGTTATTTTAACTTCATTTGAAAAGCATAAGCCAAATGACATCTTCGGAAAATATACTTCCAAGAGTTGTTATTATTATCTTAGTTTACAGCATGCTTTTTCAATCATTCTCGTATCACCTTGTATGATTCTGATTTTCCAAATTAAAAATTAGCATTTAAGCTTAATCATTTTATATTAGAATTTTCTAAGTGTTTTTAAACTTTTGTATTATTTTCGAATTTGTTAATTTGTAATAGCCGGTGGAGCATCACGGCACGAGCAGGCATTTATGGATACGGCACAGCAGGATTGGACGGAATTTAGTTATATTGGATACAAAAAAAATTGATTTTAATAACTAACAGTTTTAATATTTTTAGTAAATAATTTATTTATTTTTTCATTATTCACTTTATTTTTTTAATATTTTATTTTCTTGTCGTTATATTTATACGTTGAAATATTCTAAATGTTTTTGTTAAAAAATTCTTTGTTTGTTGTGTTTCAAATTCTTCCTTTAATCATTCGATAGAAAAAATTGTTTAATTGAAGCAAAAGCAAAATTTTATCTTCTAATCAATTTCACATTTTTTTATTTAGATTTCTTTAAATTTTTATTTTTTCTGATTTAATTTAATTTAATATTAATTGATTTGCTTTAAATTTAAAAATAAATTTTTATTTTCTTATTATTCTTGCACCTAGATTAAAAAATTTTCTTGAAATTTATTTAGCTATTAAGTTTAATAAAAAATATTATTTTTACAATCATTTATTCAAAAATGATGAGCTTGGGTATTTTTCTTTTAACCTTGGCAACACCATTATAAATTTAATACAAATTTCAGAGAACTTTTTATTAAATAATATTTATTCTTACACAAAATATTATTATTGTTGGCAAATAAATTTAATTTTTTATTTTTAGCTATGCATCATCAATACATATTTATTTCTTTCCGTAAAAAATATCTTTAAATTTTATTAACTAAGTATTAAAATGATTGAAATTTATAATTTTTATTATTATTTTAAGCATTGTTTATTAATTATTTAAATTATTTGTTTTTTAAAACATTTTTGATTTTATTTAATTTATCATTTACTAAAAATTTTATAGTATTTAATTCATACATATTGAATTTTAGTTTATATTAATTTTATTTACAAAAATTTATTATTATGTTAATTTTGATGAATTTTTTTTATAAATAAAAATTTCAAAATTAATGGCATTTATTTTATTCAAGTATAGACCCGTTTTTTATAAACAGATATTTTTTGCTATTATTTAGCCTCTTTGTTTGCTCTGTGCTTAATTATTTTTTTATTTATTCCGCATAATGTTCTTGGAGTGAATCAATTCGTATAAATTACATTAATCTATGAAACTCTTAGGTGTTCTTCTTTATTTAATATTATTTCATAATGTTCGAGCTGATTTGACAAAATGGACTTTTTAAATATTGTGTAAATTACATTTTTTACATCATGGTGAAGAAGTGCCTTTTATTTATTATCAGGACTAAAGAAATTGATATTAGTTACTTTAATTTTATTAAAAGAATTTAATTCATGCAATATTATCAGTTTGTTTTTTATTTATTTTAGTTGTTTGATATAATATTTCAATTTTCAATTGTAATTTATTCTATTCAATATGAATTTATATTTAGAGAAATATTGACTTTACAAATTTACAGATTAGATATATATATTTATTTTTATAAAAATCGTCATATTGACTGCATGATATACATTGAATTACTCAAAACGCACCAGCACTTTTAAAATTTACCTTGTTATTTTTTATTGTTTTCTAGAAAAATCATATAATTTTGTTTGAAAATATTAAAACTTTAAAAGTCTATTGGTCTGCTTTATTAGAGGAGGGAGGAAAAAGAAGAATCTAGCATATACATTAAAAATCAATAATACTGAAAACCATATTAAATTTGCCCAATATCTATATAAAATGTTAGTCAAAATGATAAGATTTCGAAATCCTCAAAATGTCTTTGCTTGCTTGATACAAGTTAATTTAAAAAATAAGACACATTTTCCATAAAAAGATGAAGAAGTATTAAACTTATATTTTATCAAGGTTCAGCATGGACGATAAAATACAATAAATTATTAGTAAAAATAAGGACAAAAATAAAGAACCTTTTCCAAAGAAAATAATAAATATTGAACAAAATAAAAATTATAATATTATATTCATATACTAAGATAAATAGAATAATAAGATCAAATTTTTTTGGTTTAAAATTTTTCAAAAAATTTTATAATTTTTATTATCCAATTTGCTCAGACAAAAAATAGAGCCCGGAATTTTAAATTTATCTGGCCTGGGCTAAAAATTTTCTATAATATTTTTTGGAAAAATCGACATTCTTCTCAACAATAAAGACTTTATGCAGAGATAATTGCTTTTTCAAGTAAACGTGAAAATATTTGATTTATAATTTGGTTATTTACTTATATTAATAAGTATATCATGTGGACCTTAATGATTTAGTCGATGAAATTGATAAAAAATATTTAAATTGTTATTAATAAAATTATTTATTATAATTATTATAAGATTAAATTTCTCTAAGAATTAAATAAACATTTTATATTTCGAAATTGCTCAATTTATATTTTCTTTCCTATATGACAATTTTACGAAATTAAACATTTTGCTTTCTTAGTTCGTTTTTGATTTTTATGCAATTTTTTTGGCAATTGCTCTTATAGTTAATTAAAATTAAATTTACATTTTTAAATAAGTAATTTAATATTTAATTTCTGATTATATATTGAAAGATTTTCAGATAATTTTCAATAAAAATTTTTTTAAATTATTTTTAATCGGCTGTTATTTAATATTTTTTTTGACGATTTAATCTTATGGGATGCCTATTCATATTCTAAGCGTTAATCAGTTGAGTTCTGTATTTTGTGATGAAACTTAGTTTGGCTGCATTTATTATCTATTATTTTAAAATTTTCAATAGGTGCTATTGTATTAGATATAAATAAAAAAATCTGCATTACTCTCATTAAAATTTTCGTAAAAACAGCGCTTCGTAAATCCGCCACAAGGCATACTACAGTTTTATAAATCAGTATCTTAAATTAAATAAAACTTGATATTGGAATTTAAAAAAGAGTGACACATTTCAAAAATTAAAAATAAACGAAAATTAGGAGGAAAACCACCCATATGTAAATGGAAAATGCTGAAGTTTCAAAATTTTTTCTAAATTTGACAATAAATTTCTTTTATCATCGATTGGCTAATGCATGAAATATAAAATATCATAAAACAAATAAAATATTTTGGAAGTTTTTTCAAATCATTAGTTTTATACAAATTGTTAAATTTTCTTTCAAACATAAATGATAAAAAAAAAAGAAAAAAAATATTATTAATATCAAAGTGATTTCAAAAATGATTATCGTCGATGCTAATATAAATATATCACTTCTTTTCTTGGCTAGGAAACCGCTCTTTTTCAATATGTTAAAAAGAATATTTCGATTTTTGGTATATAAAAAATTATATTCAATATTCTTTTATTCATGAAATTAATTTTTTATTTTAGTTGAAAAAGTTTGTCATTTTTAATCATTGATTTTCATTGTCAGATGAAGGTTTAAATTTTTTTTCTTTATAATAGCGTATAATTTAATTATTTATTTAAACAAATTTATTAAAATATTTTTAAGATAATGCTAGAATTGGGAGGAGTTCTGCATCCGTATCTTGAACAGGTATCAAATGAAAAAAAAATTCAGTTGGTGTTTATTTTTGCATTTTTAGGCGGAACATGTTTATTTGTATTTTTCCATTCTTTGATATTATTAATGAATTTTATTGATTCAGATTTATTGACAATTTTAAGAAATATAATTTACCCGTTTTAAATTTTTACGCAAAGAAATTCTCACGGCCAATTTTTGACTATATATTGGAACGAATAATATGCTTCTAATTAGTAATCTTGTTTAGTTAATTTTAAAGTTGTATTATTTTAGAATTATTAAATAAAAACATTACTTTTTAAATTAATTCAGAAAATTATATTTATTATATTATGGTGTTATTTTACATTTGAACTTTTTGGTAATTCATTTTATTCTAGAATTCATAATTGAATTTTATCATAGCTCTCTATTAATGGCTCTCTTTTTTCTTACTTCTCATTTTTTAATATAATTTATTTTAAATTTATATTATTTTGTAAAAATATATTCCTTTAATTTTGGATAAAACCTTAAATTTGTTTATTTAAATAATTTCTTTTCTCATTGTATACTTGTTCAATTGTTCACGTTCTGCATGTGTTCAATGAGTGTAATTCATGTCTGTATTAATAATTTAAACAGTGATAATGTGTAATTTAGAATTATTTTTAGATTTTCATTTTGTTATAAGTGAATTTCTATAAAGGTCTTAAATATATTTTTTTTTCGTGTTACTTTATGTCTTTAAATTTGCAATTAATATATTCGTAATTCATAATTTAATCGTTTACATATTATTGAAAATTTTACTAAAGTATCAGAATTTAATGTAAATCTTCTTATATCCTCAAGAAATTGTTTATAATTTTTTATTTAACCTTTTCAAAAATTAATTTGTCTTTTATATTAGATTAATTAGATTATTCTATTTCGAACACTTTTATCCATTTTCTATTAATTTACTCAAATAAATGAATTCAAAATTAATACCATAAACTTAATGTTATAAAATTTTATATTTAATACTAAGTTTTTTTTTACAATGTAATTAATTTTTTATTGGTGCAGTTCAAACTTAAATGCTGAAAATAATATTATTTCACATTATAAATTATTATAATAAAAAGTGCTTAATTTTTTAGTTATATTTTGTTGAAATAAAATTTTAAAAATTTTATGTTTTTTTAAGTTGATTATTTATATTTATTGTATATAATTGTTTAAATAAACAATGAAAACTCTCAAAAAAATTACTGGTTTAATTACTATTACGTCATTTTGATAATTTAAATTGAAGGAATTAGAAATTTAAAAAAAATAAAATAAAAACAAAATTATATGTCACATTGTTTATTATTACATTAATAAATAATATTTTTATTCTCAATAAAAAAAGTGTGCAATAATGATTTTCTGATTTGCTAAATTTTATATTTAATTTAATTTTTTAGTTTATTTGAAAATAATCTTTCTTTGATACAACAAAATTATTTTTATATGCATATATATTAGAATATTAGATGTTATGATTTAAATATTCATTTTAAGTTTCAACTTTTATCATTCTAAGATATGGAAATTTATTAGCATTTAAAAAATTAATATTAAATGGCATGTCTAGTACAAATAGCAAAAAATTAAAACAAAAAAAGAATGAATCTAATAAGCAACATATAAATAAATTTATGCAATTAAAGTGATTCATTGTCAAATATTATTGTAAGCCGCAATTTGATTAAATAAGAAATTACAGATATTATTAATATATTAATTCTTAAATGGTTAGTATTGGTTGATAAACTTTTCATAAACGATGGAAAAAATCTTCCGAGTTTAATAATAAATAATGCAACTTACTCATTTGTCATTAAATTCATCAAAGATTTTTAAATTTTATCTGTGTTTTATTATATTTTTAAAATGAAGAGCGACATTTTTATGCACAATTGAAATTACAGAAATATAATACATTACATATAAAATTAAATATTGACCAAACAATTGTGAACATAAAATTTATCTTTGAATCAAACAGTAAAAAATAAATTTAAAATTTTTCAGAGCATTTGAAAAAGCAAATTTTACACTATGTCGCATAGACAGATCTAAACACAAAAATTTTATGAATATATATTGGCCAATTCAGAAATTATGAAATAATTAGGAAAGTAAGTCTAAATTATTTGGTATTTTTATTATTATTATAAAAAAAGAAATTATGAAAAATAATTAAGTCAATTATTGAAAAATGAACATGCAAAAATTTATATAATTAATAAATTATTGTAATAAAAATAGATCGATCACAAATAAAATTAATTTTGAAACAAAAAACCTTTCTAATGGAAAAAAAAGATAATAATTAATGTAAATGTTTGATTGATAAAAAAAATCACAATATACTTAATATTTTTCGATTAGATTCTACGTTGAAATAAAATAGAAAGATGAATGTTGTGCAACCAAATTCTTACAAGAAATACCAAGAGCTATGTTGATGTTGACCATTTGAGCGACATCTACAAGAGTTAGCTGCCTGATTTAAAAATTGTCATGAATTAATAAATTCATTGCTGTTTTTCAAATGAGATTTATAAATCGCTTTAATGTAGCCATTTTTGTCCACTTAAATGAACGGCATCCTAACCAAAAAAAAAATTTGTTGACAAAAAAATGATATACTTTAATTGAATAAAGAAAGCAGTGACGGGAAAATCAACTGTTACTCGGATGATGCGATCGGGAACAAGAAAAATAATATTTAAAAAATCAATTAATTGAAAGCTTTAAAAACCAAAATTGTAAATATGCCAAAAAATGATAGACTAAACGAAAAAAAATAAGCCACCTTATACTAGTGATCATTTAAATCCAATTTTAATTTTCGCAGCACATAAATCATAAATTCAGTTAAAAAAGTTATATGTTATAATATTGCGAAAATGTTGACCAAATTTAAAATAAAATAACTTAAAAAAGTAAAAATTAATAGATATCCAAATGTTTTTAATCGAAAGTAGATGAATAAAAATTTAAAAATTCAATAAATTGCATCAAAAAAGAGCAACGAATTTTTCTCCGACAATGAAGGAATGGGGCAATGGAGAACGAGAGTGCTATAAAACAGCAAAGGTATTTATTTAATTTTTTTACAGTAATAAAAATTTAGAAAAGCCGAGAAATATCCAGCCAAAAATAACCCGATTAACTTCTAAAACAGCTGGAATTTTAGCTTAAATGTCGTTCAGTTGAAAAAAAATTTGCAAAATTAAAATACTCTAAAAATGCAAATAGAATATTATTTATGATAGAATTTTTTTACTATTATGATTATAAATTATTATAAAAGATTATTGATAAAAAAAGGCCAAGAATAATAGAAAACACTAATGATAATATCAACAATATCAAAAAATATAAAGGTAATTATAAATTTTTTAGAATATGATGCGAATCCTTAATCGCAAAAGATAGCCAAATATATAAAGATCATTGATAAAAGAAATTAAACTATGATTAATATCTTTATTTATTTAATAATAATATTAATAACCATTGAATATTTTATTTTTATTGATTTGTGTTAAATTAAAACAATAACTAATACTGTGAAGTACACTAATTTATAAAAGCAAATTAACTTGAGAGGCAATGCGAAAGCGTCCATGCATGGTGGAAAAAGATGTAAGTCCCAAAGGACTACAACTAGCAAAGTCGGTCATCTTCGCATTGGAATGGCTGGAAAGACGAACACCCCAAATTCGGCGCTCAAAATTAAAATGTTGATGAACCGAAAATCAGCCAAGTTTTATCTCGACACGGGGTCGGACATCATACTCATTGACGAAGGGACGCATGCCAGCGTTGGGCAACCACCGATCAAAGAGTGCAATGAAGTTGGAAAAACATTCGATGGCAAACGGGTCCAATTCATGTGGCCGTGAATGCGTGCACTGCCGGCAACAAAACGGGACAAATCATCCCTGATGGCGAAACGCAAATTGCCGGAACCGAAGCCAAAATCGAGGCAATAAAATGTTCCTTCCCCGATGTGACAAACGAGGGGTTGGGACACTGCTTGAAGGAGTAGGCGCATCTCACGTTGAAAGAAGAAGCCAGGCCAATTTATCGCAAGGCAGTCCGGTGCCATACAATTCAAAATTTGAA
>SIJG01000330.1:0-17786 GCA_023374025.1 Heterodera schachtii
AGAGATTTTGGCACGGATTTTATTAAGAAATAAAAAAGCACAAAAAACAATTCTGATTTTTTAATTCTATTTATTTCAAATTAATTTTTTACACATAAATTTTTATTGGTATTTATTTCAAGAGATATAATCCATTTTATTAAGAAGAAAAAAACAAATAATTAGGTAAATGAATAAAATACATGGTGTGTCATAAAAAATAGTTAATGAATAAATAAACAAAAAGACACCGCCACAGGCATTAATTAATTGTTAATTGTTTATATGCATTTAAATCAAAATTTATCTTCTTTTTTTTTTTGTATATTCAGGAAAGGATATTTTGTACTTTTAGCCAAAAAATTATATAGCCCATGCTGGTGTATGATGCGTTAAAAATACATACACGAGAGGGACGACTTACATAAGACATTGACACACATAAAATTATTAAAAAAAATGATAAAAATTTGCTGATGAGATTGGCAAATTGATCAAAATCATTCATCAGACAGATCATTGTTGATCTTCCCCTTTTCTCTCATGGATGGCCATCAAATGGCACGAACACATGAATAAGTGATGAAGCATTGCTGGCCAAGAATGGACTTGGACTCAATTTTTTCATCGACAGCTGTTCTTCGACTTGCAAACTTTTGAACCGTTTTGGCACTCCAGCAGCTTCATAAGTCAAACAGTGGATTTCGTCCACCCGAATGATTTCCTTTGTCTCCGGCTTACTGTAGCCCCAAAATCTTATGGTACCTCCTTCGGCCTTCTGTAAAATTAGTCAATCAAACCGGGTTTTTTTGAAATTAGCAGACCCAACTCACATAACAAACAACGTTTGCGCAATTTGTCTAGAAATATTTGATAATAATTCGGAGATCAAACCGTTGCCGTCGTGCAATGTAAGAAAAATTTAAAAAAGATTATTTAATTTAATTAAAAATTTGTTAATAATTTTAGCACTTTTTCCACACCAAGTGCATCGAAAATTGGTAATTTTTGTGTTCTCAACCTTTTTGAAAAGGAAAAAACTTTTTATTCTTAAGGCTTCCAAAGCATTACACATGCCCAACCTGTCGTAGGGGTAAAATTATGAAATTAAATTATTCATGGAAATATGATATATAATTAAAGTAATTTCTTTTCCCGCTCCATTTTTTGACAATAAAATCACAAAAAAATTCAAGATTTGGATTTCAATTGTCCTCATATTGAATGAGAATGCTTGATCATTTTAAATATAAATTGTTGACATAATGATTCAAATCAAGTACTGACAATGCCAAATGGCCAAGCGAATGGTGCCACAAATGGAAATGGAAGTGGATCGGCACAAGGCACTGCTGCTGTGGACAACCCACCACAAGAATGGGTCATGAATGTGCCATGGAATGGGCAAAATTGGCAAAATTGACGGATGGATCAATGAGATGTGCCGGATGTTGGATTGGCATAGTAGTGATCGATGACAAGCAGGAATGTCATTTTTGACAGGGATTTATTGATTTGGATTTGAGAGATAAAAGGGCATTGTTGAAATATTGAAAAGTTAACGGGAAATAAATGTTTTTACTGATAATCGAATGTTTTACCCGGGACAAAAAATGTAATAACATTAAAAATAAAACAAGAAAAGTCCCAGGGACTGCTGGTCAATTTGACCGGGCATAAATTTCACCACCGAAAGTGTCCCATATTTCAACAATTTTATAAGCATTTTTGGCGAAATGTCTTTAATTGGCATTAAAGTGATCGGGCCATGCCGTTTTCGTCGCGGGCGGAAGTTTGGGCACCAAATTAAGGATTTAAAAAATAAAAATAATTTTAAATTGTCGAAATTTTGCAACCATCTAATTTAAAAGCATAGTAAATTTTAAAAAGTTAGGAATCTTAAGTTTTTGAACGCATATCCGCTCAATTAACCATGCTAATTTTGCTACACTCATTAGTAATGAGTCATTACCATTATTCATTCTATATCAATATCATACATATGTATTAATTCGAGAACGAATCATGGCCTATTATATCCATAATTAATTGAAGCGAGATTTGACCCCTGAAAAGCATAGCTAATTAGAAGAAATTTTTTATTTAAAAATATTTGAATAAGAAAAAAGTGTCATAGAAGAATGGTGCCAATCTAATGATTGTGCTACCTGCGTGATTTGTGCCAAACCAATTGTATTGACCAGGGATATGTTGCTCGTCTCGTGTCTCGTATTCTCGTGCTTTTTAGGCCGTCTCGTTCTCGTATTTCGCATTTATGCACAATACATGAGATTTTTTTTGCAAAGGTATAGGGAGGGGGAGGGTTGTGAGAAAATATTCTTTGAAAATTTAGATAAAAAATGAATATTTATTTTAAATTTATTAAAGAACTAAAAGTACAGTCCACTTATTTGGAAAATTTATTACGATCCGAACCAGCAAAAATAAGAAACAATTAAATATATATTTTTTTATACATAAGCAAAAACAACAACAAAAATTAGGTCTAAAATCGTTTAAAAATTGTAACAAAATTTCCCAAATTTTCCGCCAGAGGAGTGTTTCGGCATCACCGGAGCCAAAATCACCTAAAATCTTTAAAATTTGAATCCAAAAACTTTTTTATAGCTTTAAATCCGGAAAAGGGTACGGTATGTTTTCTTAGTCGTCGTCGTCGTCGTCGGAGACGGTCAAATCTCGCTTCAATTAATTATGGATATGATAGGCCATGATTCGTTCTCGAATTAATACATGTGTATGACATTGATATAGAATGAATAATGGTAATGACTCATTACTAATGAGTGTAGCAAAATTAGCATGGTTAATTGAGCGGATATGCGTTCAAAAACTTAAGATTCCTAACTTCATTAAAATTTACTATGCTTTTAAATTAGATGGTTGCAAAATTTAGACAGTTTAAAATTATTTTTATTTTTTAAATTGCCTTAAAATTTATTCGTTTTTTTTTGTTTCTGTAAATTATTTAATTTAACAATTTGAATTTTTAATTATATATAACATTGCTGGAATAAAATAATAATAATTTAAATCGAGAAAACGTACAAATCTGAGCCTACTCAATCAATGAAAAATTTTTTACAATTGTCAAAAATACAGTTACAACACATATTAACACGCATTAAACAAAGAGTCGATAAAATAAAAATGCCCACGATAATGTGTCGTTTCGTTTCATTCATTCTGAGAATGATGAATTTTTTTTACATTTTTTTATTGCTAAAATTGTATTTTATTATATTTACAATTTTTAATAATAATAATAATAATTTTGCTATACGAATAAAATTTTCATTCGGTTTTTGAATTTTTTTTTTAACACCATTTTTGGACTTCCGAATAAAGCTGTTTTCGAGAGTGACTTTATCGAGAGTTTAAATTTTACTTAACAACTTTGCTTATTAAGGGCAATTAAAAAAGCATTTTCTACTGATTGGGGAAATGCATTTGATTTTCCTGCTGTTTTTGCCCATCCTTTGGCCAACCGTCGAATGCCATGGACAAAATGTGCCGAAACATTCTGACAAAAAGCCGAACCGTGTCGACAAAATGACCAAAGAATTGGGGAAAATGCCCACCAAAATTACCGACTGCCAAAAAATCCTAGGCAAAAATAGCAAAAACAAGGAACAATTTAAGAAAGTAATTGAAGGGTTAAACAAGAAACAATGCCTGCTGGAGGCAGTTTTTTACCCGCAAAATTCAAAGGTAAAAATTCAAATTTTCAAATGGTAAATTTGTGCCATTTTCAGCCAACCTCCGATAAATGCAATTAATACAATTTTTTAAACTTTGACAGGAAAATATTTATTCGGATGAAAAAGAATTCAAATTTTTCAAAAACCAATGGGAAGAAATTTATCAAAACGATCCGGCACTAAGCCAATTGTTGGAGGGATTATTTGCTGTGGGATTTTCCGCAAATAAGCCAATAAAAAAAGGTAAAAAATAAAACGAAATCAATTTTAATTGCCGAATTTAAAAATGTTTAGATGATGCCAACGAATTATCTGCGCATGTGGAAAAACTCAAACAGACTTTGGCATATGCCGTCGTTTTCATGGCAAAACGTGGCAAAATTTCACTGGAAAGCCCCCGAGGGGAAAAGGAAAAGGAGCCAAAAGCAATTTTAATTGAGCTAATTGACATTTATAATGAGTTGCAATTGGACATTGAAAAAGGGACAGAAAATTGTCAAAAAAGCGACCAAAAAGAAAAAGAAAGAAAAGAAAATGGGGAAAAAGGAAAAGGAAAAAATGGCCATAAAGAAAGAGGAAAATATGGCCAAAAAGAACGGCGTTTTCTGCAATTTGTCGCCCGATCATTGGAAATTGAATGGGACGCAAATGCATTTTCTTTTGGTGGACAAAATGAGGACGACGACGATGATGATGGTAATTGGAAAAAAGCTTTATCTATTTCATTTCCATTCCCCGGGGGCGTACCTTAAACAATAAAGACACAATTCGTCGTCGTCGGAGACGCCAAAAGCGGCGCAATGCGCGGGCGCCGGGTTACGAAAATTTTTGAAAATCAGGCCCCAATATTGCAATTCAAATATTTAGCAGCAAACTTAATTTCCCAATGGATCATTTTTAATTAAATTTGTTTAAACAAAAAAAAATCGATAGTCGTTTTTTCTTTTTTAAATTTAGAATTTTTTTTTTTTGAAAATCGGGACCTAGTGTCACATTATTTTTCGCCTCTCATGCTAACACTCTATTAATTTAAGACACAATTAGTCGTCGTTGTCGTCGTCGGAGACGCCGAAAGCGGCGCAATGGGCCGGCGCCGGCGCCGGCAAATGCCGCATTTGTTTATCGGCAGGGAGAGAATTTTTTCTATCATCAGCAGGAAGCAGATTATACAATAAATTTTAACTTGCAAATAATTCTCGCATTCTTGCTGATTTTTGCTATAATGTGGGCTGCACACACTTGCATTTGTCGCTTACGAAACAACCACAATCAAAGGCAATCGCGGCATAATTTAAGAGGCAATTTGCCAACAAACGCTGCTGTAAGCGTACAAAGCGCGGAACAATGTGAGTGTCATATTTGTAGATTGAGTTAAATTAATTAATTTTAATTAACTAATTAATTAATTAATTGAATTCAAAAGTTGTGACCGCTTACAAGACCATACCATTAGAAGCATTTGTGTCAAATAGCGACGACGAAGAACAAAACCCTAATGAGTGCTCAATTTGTCTCAGTGAGATTGAGCCCGGGGCAATGGTCAGACCGTTGCCGTGTACGGTAATGAAATAAAAATCTTACAATTTTCTATTTATTTCCCCTTATTTTAGCACGTCTTTCACGACGATTGCATTGGAAAATGGTACAGTATGCGCATTAATTGGGGTGGGGGACACTATAGTCTGGCCAGTATAGTCTGAGCCAAGTTTAAGGCATCATAACTTTTTTCTCAGCTGGCCAAATTTTATAAATTTAGCATCATTCGAAAGCTCTACATGTTTAGAAGCTTTTGATAAGCTATTTCTAAGCGATTAAAGGGCTTATAAAAAGTTGAAACATGAATACTCACTAAAAGGTCAGAATTTTTGCATATTATTGCTTATAACTTTTTTAAATGTCGGTATATGTTTGTGATTTTTGGTAAACCGATAGAGCTTGTTAAAAGCTTTCGAATGATCTCAACTTTGTTAAATTTGGTCAACAAAGAAAAAAGTTATGATGCTCTAAACTTGGCTCAGACTATACCGGCTAGACTATAGTGTCCCAGTCCGCATTATTTGGGGAAAGGATCGTTTCGGGGCCGGCCAAGTTTTTAGGGGACTTAATTTTTTTATTTTCAACCAAATCAAACAATCTTGGTATCATGCCTTTTTGCAAATTTCATTATATATTTTGGCTAATGCTGGTGAATTTTCACGAAATGCCCCGGCACGGCTAACAAATATTCAAATAAATTTTTAGGTTCATGGGCAGAAAATTCACATGTCCATTATGCCGCACACAATATCGAGTATCACCAAGAACACAAACACTGACATTAGGCAGCCATTCAGGCCTTGGAGCACCTCGAGGTCAAGTAAGTGGTGGCACAGATGAGGGACAAGTTAGGCACGGAATAGTTACCGGAGATCAGCATGAAGTGGCCATCGATATTGGCACAAATGCCAATCAGAATGGTGGAAATACTGGTGGAGGGACGGAGAATCATGGGCCAGCAACACCGCGGCATGAAGCAACTGAAACTCAGCTGACTAATGGCTCTGAAAATCATATTGGCACGAATGCCAATCAGAATGATGAAAATTCTGGAGGAACGGAGAATCATGGGCCAGCAAACACCACGACATGAAACAACTGAAACTCGGCTGATGGCTCAGAAAATGAGACAAATTGATGCATGAACAAATTTCAGCTGAAAATACAAATCGACTGACAATTCATTTAATTTAACCACCTCTTTCCTATTATTTATCATTTTTTTGGTTTTTGTTATTTTTCCTTCATCAGTCATATCAATTTCATGAAAAGCGCTTCTGTTCTGTTTTTTTCCTCAAATAAATTTGCTTTAACTTTTGCATAATTATTTCAACAACATACCCATAATTAAGCCTTTTTAATTTTGGTTACTTTGAAAAAATAAAAATTCAAATTTTGAAGTTTGGTGACAAAAATTAATGCTTTTCATACAACAGAAGATTTTGCAATCCCAAGTTAGAGCAATTTGAACATGACTGGGCCAATTTGTACCGGTGTTGCCTTATTCGTCTCACAAATTTCCCAAAGTTCACAACGCTCGGCCAGATTTGGGCCTTCCTAATAGTGCTGTCCGTTACGCGTCCAATCAAAAGTTTACGCGTCCAATCAAAAGTTTACGCGTCCAATCACAGTTTACGCGTCCAATCAAAAGTTTACGCGTCCAATCAATTATTAGAAATTATTTAGTTATTTGAAATATGTATTGGCATTAAATGCTTAAATGACAAAATGAATTGACTTTTTGATTAATACAACGAAAAGATGATTAGACAGGGTATTGAATGCGTATTTCTTCGAGAAGTTGCTGGAAAATTTTTTCGTTATTGTAAGATCTCCGAAACATACATATACTGATACACATAAGATTGTAAAAGCTCGGGGTTAGTGCCATGGAGATGACGAAGACCATGTTTCACTGCACGCCAAGTTGCCTCAATGCCCTGTGTGTGAACAAGTCACACGACAAACAACAAAGGGAGTTATTGTGAAAGGTGCCACAAATATTGGAGCAAATGTTGCCGGTGGATTTGCTGGAGGAGGAGCAGCGGAATCGGCAATTGAGGACGATTAAGGGCAACAAAAAATTTGCCTTCCATTTTCCTGGTGCCATCTTGTTAAATTTCTCACATTATTATAACTTTTAGTAGTGGTAAAGGTGCCGAGAAGTGAATTTTTAATCAATGAAGAAGACTTTGGGTCGGAAACGACGGAGGCATTTTTGAGGCAATGAGCAATGCGGAGGGCAAACATATGTTTCGGTTATTGGTTTCAATAAATTAAATTTTTAACAAGATGGTGATGGAAATCTGATGATGTTGTTGAGAAAAAAAGTTCTTATTAAATTTATCACTAGACGATGGAATTCGACCTTTCGAATGTTGGTTTCGTGATTTTCGGTTTGGAAAGGTTTTGCCCTTCTTTTTTTACGAATTTAATATGTAATTGTTTAGGACCACTATTCGTCAGTTTTCCGTAAACAATTGGAGGACTATGTCTTGGACAAAATGCGAAGTTTGCTGACGAGGAATTGGATGTGAAGGTTCTTTTCGACCAAGTGTTGGACCATGTGCTGCGCATTGATCGCGTCGCTGTTCGTCACTCAAATGTTGATGAAGTTGAACGGGCCAAAAAGGAGAAGCCACCGTTAAATAAATTCTTATTAAATTTATCACTAGACGATGGAATTCAACCTTTCGAATGTTGGTTTGTGTGATTTTCGGTTTGGAAAGCTTTTGCCCTTCTTTTTTTACGAATTTAATATGTTTGGTTTAGCACAGCACTATTCGTGAGTGTCCCGTAAACAATTGGAGGACTATGTCTTGGACAAAATGCGAAGTTTGCTGACGAGTTCGTCGCTTGGTTGAATCGATTCAAGATAGTGCAGGTATTTTTTGAGTTTTGTTCATATTCAAATCACACTTTTTGAGTCATATTTATATTGAATTTTTACAGGTATTTAGAATTTTTATGATTTTTAAGCAATTTTTTAATAAAAAAATCCTAAGCTTCTCAATTTTTTGTACAAACAAATAAACTTCAAAACAAAGATAAAAAAAACCAAATGGATGGAAAATTAATAAATCCCATTATGATGCCTCCAAATTAATGGGAAGGGCAACGGACGAAGACAAGAACTGGTCCGGGTGGGGAATTTGTGATCGTTCAACAATGGTGGGGTCAGCGTCAGTGATGGTGGTGGGACGAGCGATTGATGATGGACCCTGCGGCGATAAAGAAGGGATTGTTTGGTTCCGTAAATTGATTGAGCGACGGGGGGTGGTGGCCTTGCATCGGAAGCAAAGAAATGTGAGCCCCGGGGGCCTATAATTAATTTGATACAATTTATATTCGATTTGGGCCGTTAACATTTATTTTAAAGTTTCAAAATATATATTCTAATTTAATAAATTGTTGTATATGTTTATTTAATATACCTTGTGCTTTTTTAATTTAATTGAAAACTTTGTATATTAATTTCAACTGTAATTTAAACCTTATTTGTGGGGTAGTTTCATATCTATCGAGTTTTTTCGAATAAAATTTACTAAAAGATTTATTGTATAAATTTAAATGAAGACCTTAATAATTGAAACCAAATTAAAATAAATAATTGTATGTTATAATTATCATTTTTGTTCAATTTTTTGGTCGATTGTAAGTAAACCGACCAAGGTATGGTGTAAAGTTGTTTTTTCGGTACTTTCCTGATATGGGATTACAAGCAGGGCTGGCCTTAATCACGGATCACGGGGTTTTTGGGGTGCTGTGATCACGGATCACGGCTTTTAGGAGAGTTTTCACATTTTTTAAAATTACTTTAATTGAAATTTAATTAAAAAATAACTTTCTAACATTAAATATAATTTTTTGATTTACATGAATAGAGGAATTCGTAAATATTTGGTCTCCAATACTCTTGGTTTCTTTAAAAAATCTTTTGGGTCTTTTTCCAACGATTAATTTCAGTTTTTTGTTAATAAATTTAAATAAAAAATTACTTCAGAAATTTTTTTATAATCACGGATAACGGATCTCGGAAATCATGGGGTTTTTGGGGTGCCGTGATCACGGTTCACGGGTCACGGATTTTTTGGAAGTCAAGTGATCACGGATTTCCGTGATTGGAAATTCAATCACGGCCAGCCCTGATATGAATCGAACAAAATGCCGAACCAATTATATTAAAGAGGATATTTGTTCTTAATTTCAATAATTTTCCCCTATCACCGGCTACTCCCTACCTCTTTTATAGCCGCAATGAATATTTTTTGCCTTTTTTGAGTTCATTTTCCAAAAATATGGTACAATGGGGGTCCGTCCGGCGGTGCCGACAGGCGCCGCCTGAAATTTTTTTTGAAATTTTTATGCATTTCGTTAAGAAAATTGCTTAAAATTTTCTAAAATTTGCCCATTTTTTCTTGAAAATTTTTTTTTCATTTCGCGTGGGGGGCAGTGCCCCCCCCCCCATTCCCCCCTGGATAAGGGCCTGCTGGCCAGGCCTCTTACGACGAAGGGGGCGCCGGGGGGGGGGGGGGGCGTGCGTGCGCTGGCGCTCCCCTTGCCAATCAAGGGCGTAGTTTTCCCCGGCGGCGCCTATCGGCACCGCCGGACTCCATTTTACCATATTTTTGAAAAATGGACACAAAAATGGCAAAAAATGGTAGTTTTTTGGTGAAAAACGGCTAAAAAAATTTGTAAAATACAACCCTTAATTCGGGATTTCAAAAAACGAAAAATACACCCCTAAAAATCGAATTTTTGCCCCCCCCCCCCCCCGAAGCCAAGGGTCTGGCTACGCCCTTGTTGCCCATGTATGAATTAAATTGAGAAACGTACAAATCTGATGCATTAATCATGCAGAAAAAATAAATGCAATTGCCAAAAATATACCACATATGAACACGTGTTTAATATCGATAAAAATAAATAAATAAAACCCATGATTATACAATGTTCCCTTCATCGCTTCATTCATTCGGAGAATAATGAATTAGTTTTACGTAAAAAATTGTAATATACATATGTATTACTACAATTGTATTAGTGATATATTTAGCAATTTTTTAAATAATAATTTTGCCTATGGTGAATGAAATTTTCATTCGGTTTTCGAAATTTTTTTTGATCATTTATTACTTTTTAAATACCATTTTTGGACTTTTTAATAAAGCTGTTCGAGAATGTATTTACCGGAAGTTATATTGGCTTATTAAGGACAATTAAGGGTATATTCTTTTGCTAGTTGGGGAAATGCATTTGATTTTCCTGCTGTTTTTGCCAATCCTTTGGCCAACCGTTGAATGCCATGGACAAAAAGTGCCGATGAATTCTGGCAAAATGCCTAAACACTCTGACAAAGTGAAGGATTCTGGCAAAATGACAAAACATTCTGAAAAAACACAAAAAGATTTTGGCAAAATTCCGACAAAACATGGCAAAATGCCCACCCAAATCGCCGGCGGGAGAGATTATTTTTTGTTTCAAGAAAATGGACAAAAAATTCTTGGCAAAAATAGCAAACACAATGAACAATTGCAGAAATTCATTGAAGAATTAAACAAAAAACAGTGTCTGCTGGAGGCAGTTTTTGGTAAAAATGCAAAGGTAAAATTTCAAATGGTAAATTTGTGTCATTTTCCCCCCAAACCTCCGATAAATTTAATTCATACAATTTTTTAAATTTTGACAGAAAAATATTTATTCGGATGAAAAAGAATTCAAATTTTTCAAAAAGAGATGGGAAGAAATTGATCAGAATGATCCGGCACTAAGCCAATTGTTGGAGGGATTATTTGCTGTTGTAAGTTCTGCAAATGAGGCGATAAAAAAAGGTAAAAAATAAAATAAGACAAATTTTTACAGGGCAAATTTTCGAATTTTCAGATAATGCAACCCAATTATCTGCGCTAAAGAATGAACTCAAACAGAGTTTGGCATATGCCGTGTTTTTTGTGGCAAAACGTGGCAAAATTCCACTGGAAAGCCCCCGAGGGGAGACGGAAAATGAGCCAAAAGCAATTTTAATTGAGTTAATTGACATTTATAATGAGTTGGAATTGGACATTGAAAAAGAGATAAAAAGTTGGCAAAAAATCGACCAAAAAGGAAGCAAAGAAAATGGGCAAAAAGGAAGAGGAAAATATGGCAGAAAAGAACGGCGTTTTGTTCAATTTGTCGCGCGGTCATTGGAAATTGAATGGGACGCAAATGCATTTTTAGGTGGTGGACAAAATGGCAACGACGATGACGATGATGGTAATTAGAAAAGCTTTGTTTGCATTTTAAAAAGCGTGAACATTTTTTTGTCAAAGTCCACCGCTCTACCTTATTTGATACATTTTCCATCCCCCGTGGTGTACCATAAAAAATTAAGACACAAATCGTCGTCGGAGACGCCAAAAGCGGAGCAATGCTCGCCGCCGGGCTACGAAAATTTTTGAAAATCAGGGCTCGGTATCGCATTGAAAATTTTTGTAAATCAGGCTCGATATCGCATTGAAAATTTTTGAAAATCAGGGCTCGGTATCGCATTGAAAATTTTTGAAAATCAGGCTCGATATCGCAATTTCCCCGTGAACAAAAGTATTTAGCAGCAAATTTAATTTCCCAATGGATTATTTTTAATTAAATTTCTTTAAGTTCATTTTCATTTTTAGCAAAAAAAAAATCGACAGTTTTTTTTAAATTTAGAACTTTTTTTTTTTTGAAAATCGGGGCCTAGTGTTGCTTTTTTTCGGCTCGTTCTAACACCCTATCAATTTAAGACACAAATCGTCGTCGGAGACGCCAAAAGCGGCGCAATGCGCCGGCGCCGGCAAATGCCGAATTTGACTGGAATCAACTAATTTTACCTTGAAAGTTTTTCTCCTTGCCTTGACGATTGTTGTTATAATTTGTGCTGCAGCACTCTATTGCATTGTTCGCTTTGGAAGAAACAATCACAATCAAAGCCAACCACGGGTGACCGAAATGGGCAATAATTTAAGAGGGAATTTGTCAACCGCTGTAAGCGTAGAAAGCGCGGAACGATGTAAGCAGGATTTATAGACTTGAATAAATTAATTTAATTTTAATTAAATAATTAACTAATTAAATTCAAAAGTTGTGACCGCTTACAAAGCAATGCCATTAAAAGCGTTTGTGGCAAATAGCGACGAACAAAACAATAATGATAATGAGTGCTCAATTTGTCTCGGTGAGATTGAGCCCGGCACAATGGTCAGACCGTTGCCGTGTAAAGTAATGGATAAAAATGAGAGCAGAGCGGGACCGGGAACTTTGACAAAAACCGGGACCGGGACTTTTCGGGTTGAAAAACCGGGACTTTTTGGCTGGGAAAACCGGGAGAAAATCGGGACTTTTCCCGGTCCCGGTCAAAACCGGGACATGGTACTCATTTGTACGTTTTTTCAGTACCAGTCCCGGTTCCGCTCAGCTCTAATAAAAATCTTGTAATTTTTATTTATTTCCCCTTATTTTAGCACGTCTTTCACGACGATTGCATTGAAAAATGGTACCGTATGTGAATTTTTTTGGGGAAAGGGTCGTCGTTTCGGCGCCAGCCCAAATTTTTGGACTATAACTTTCATTTTATTTTCAACCAAATCAAACAATCTTGGTATCATTCGAAAGCTTTTGATATTTACATGTCCTACAAGGAAACAAAAAGATTGTCAAGCCTGTAAAAAATTATAAAGAAAAAACGTCAAAAATCCCGACCTTTTTGCAATTTTCATTATATTACTTTTTTGGTAATTGTCTAACCGTAAAGCCATAGCTTAGAAACAGCTTCCAAACATGATAAGCTTTCGAATTATACAAAACATGTTGGATTCGGTTGACAATGAAAAAAGTTTTAGTCCGAAAACTTGGGCTGGCGCCGCAACATTGGCGCCGAAACGACCCCACCCATGATTTGTACATTTGGCTAAGAAAGGTGCTAGGTCGTTTCGTAAAATCAGTCATCCACCACATTCAAAGTTTTTCAAATTTTCTAATCCATATCATAAAAATTCAAAAATATGTTTAAAAAAATCATCAATTTCATTCTTATCTGCTTAAATGCATTATAAACAGGGAACGGATTTATATGTGCTAAAAAACGCCAAATATGTACATATATATGTGCCAAAAAACCCTCAAAATATGTGCTAAAAACCCCCAAAAAAGGCCAAAATATGTGCCAAAAATAGAAAAAAATTGCTCAAAAAATAAGTGAATTTCTCAAAAAAATCTCATTTTTTATCAATTTCGCTAGGAAATGCAAATAAAGACATTTCAATGCTTTTTGGTGTAAACTTTTTTTTGATCTCTAAGATTGAATTATTTTTCTGATTTTCTTCGCGAAAATTCAAATTTTGCCTTAAAAGTGAAAGAAGTCATGAAAAAAGTAAAAAAATAAATTAAAAAAGAGAATTTTGAAAAATTTTGAGAATATGGCCAAGAATTTGAGTGCCAAATAAGATATTTTGTAAAAAATTTCAAAAAATCGCAAAATCTGTGCACCAAAACCCCAAAATATGTTTTTATGGGCTAAAAGACCAAAAAATGTTTTTTTATGTGCTAAAAACTCGCTCTTATTGAAAGGAAAACAGTAAAAATGCTGTTTTTAAGCTTCTTATGCGATCGCATATGCGCAAAAAAACATGTAAAAACATATAAATCCGTTCCCTGATTATAAATGAAGAAAAAATATAATGTAATCTTTTATTGGCTGTTTAATCAGTTCAAAATGACCTCCGTGGAAAACAAATAAAAAATCCATGTTGGTAAGATTTTACTAAGCATCCATGGTAGAAAATGGTGGCGGATTTACGAAACGTCTATGGCAAAAAATGGTGGTGAATTTCACGAAATGCCCCGGCACGGCTAACAATTTTCAAATAAATTTTAGGTTCATGGGCAGAAAACACACATGTCCGTTATGCCGCATGCAATTTCGAGTACGACCAAGAACACAAACACTGACATTGGTCAGCCATTCAGGCGTTGAAGGATCGCGAGGTCAAGTAAGTGGTGGCACAGATGAGGGAGAAGTTCGGCATGGAACAGTTAACGGAGTTCAACATGAAGTGACCATCGATATTGGCACGAATGCCAATCAGAATGATCGAAATACTGCTGGAAGGACGGAGAATCAGGGCCAGCAACACCACGGCATGGAGCAATTGAAACTCAGCTGACTAATGGCTCTGAAAATGATATTGGCACGAATGCCAATCAGAATGATGAAAATTCTGGAGGAACGGAGAATCATGGGCCAGCAACACCACGGCATGAAACAACTGAAACTCGGCTGAATAATGGCTCTGAAAATGAGACAAATTGATGCCTGAACAAATTTCAGCTGAAAAACAACAAATCGACTGACAATTCATTTTTAATTTAACCATCTCTTTTCCTACTATTTATCATTTTTTGGTTTTGTTATTTTTCCTTCATCAGTCATATCCATTTCATGAAAATGGCTTTTGTTGTATGAGATTCTGTTTTTTTCCTCAAATAAATTTGATTTACCTTTTGCATAATTATTTCAACAACATACCCATAATAAGCCTTTTTAATTTTGATTAGTTTTGAAAAAAACCCAAATTCAAATTTTGAATGTTTTGTGCCAAAAATTAATTAAAACTCTGTCAAAGCATGGTTCATATTTTTGCTGCTGCTTCTGCTGCTACTTTTTATATTAATCGGGCTTATAAATTAGAAATATGGTTATTGGATCGGATTTGTAGGCAAAAAATGAATTAACAAAATACCGAAAAGGCATTAAAAATAATGATATCCTCGAATTGACACTTAAAAAGAAAAAATGGGCAGAAAGTCCATTTGAACAACAAAGTTTATGGCATTTGTTGTATAATATTGTAAAATCATGAAATTCCCAGCAGTCAACAATTTTAAATTTCATTTTTAACAAAAAAGGATCATTAAAATTAAATTTTGGTTATTTTTTTAACAAAATGCCTTTGTAAACTTAATGAAATTCTTAACATAGTATATATGAATCAGGGCTGGCCGTGATCATGGATCACGGGGTTTTTGGGGTGCCCTGATCACGGATGACGGCTCACGGATTTTTTCAATTTTTCCGTGATTTTGCAATCCCAAGTAGATTTTAAAATAATTTTTTTACCACCCCCACATCCAGGCAATGTCTATGTGTGGGGCTGCTTTGATCAGCCGTTGCCCGGCATGCCGCTCCAGGAAATGCACGTGCGCATTTTGCGCGTTCGCAACTTGAACATGACTGGCCAATTTGTACCGGTGTTGGCCTTATTCGTCTCACAAATTTCCCAAAGTTCACAACGCTCGGCCAGATTTGGGCCTTCCTTATAGTGCTGTCCGAGACCAAAAATTGGCTCTACTGCATTTTACGCGTCCAATCGACTTTTACGCCTCCAATCGATTTTACGCGTCCAATCGCAGTTTACACGTCCAATCAAAAGTTTACGCGTCCCATCACAGTTTACGCGTCCAATCAAAAGTTTACGCGTCCAATCAATTATTAGAAATTATTTAGTTATTTAAAATATGTATTGGCATTAAATTCTTAAATGACAAAATGAATTGACTTTTTGATTAATACAACGAAAAGATGATTAGACAGGGTATTGAATGCGTATTTCTTCGAAAATTTACTGGAAAATTTTTTCGTTATTGTTAGTTATCTCCGAAACATATACTGATACAAATAAGATTGTAAAAGCTCGGGGTTAGTGCCATGGAGATGACGAAGACCATTTTTCACTGCACGCCAAGTTGCCTCAATGCCCTGTGTGTGAACTTGTGGGTCTTGAGGATCGACAAAAAACAAGCTGTGGTTAACCCAATGATGCTCAAATTGCTGCTGCAAATTACGGATACCCCCATCAGCAGCCCATCCGTCGCTTATAATCAGAGTTCCTGGTGCTACATTTGCAGAAATGATTGGGCGCAAAGTGTTAGCATCCGTTTTGCCACAGGAAACAAACGGACCTTGTTAGTATTTCTGTCGAGAATCCCGAAAATCCAATCGTGGTTACGGTTTAGCATACGTCCCCGGTTGTACTTAGCATGCAAATATTTAATTTCATCTATTTCAACAACACGCCCAACCCCCAAGCTGTTCATTAGTTTGAATTCGATCTACCCAACCCTGACATAAATCTCTCATAAAATTGTAAAATCCACTACGGTATTATCGCTGTTGATATTCATCTCTCGTTTTATTGCACCAAAAGTGGAAGTCGGATGTTCCGCCCAAAAATACAAAAGCCGTAGCACTTGATTCATCGACAAGTGTGATTTGTCGAAAAATGAGCTAAAACGAACAGAAATACGATTTGATGTTTCAACCCCGTCACGACTGCGACAATGCTTGCACCTCCACTTAATTCGATTTGTTGGCGAATGATAGTTTTTGGTTTTAATTAAAAATTTCAAAAATAAATTCTTTTATATCTTACAATGTACCCTTCGGCAGTTTGGGCGTAAATTTTGTTTAAAGCTGCGAAAGCGCCACGTGGTTGCACAGCTCCATCATTTGGCTCCAAGATTGACAAGCGCGACTTAGGAGCCCCGAGTACACAGAACAGGAGAATAGAAAATCGGGATAGCAATTTTTAACATTTTGGGGGCTAAAGATTAAACAAAACTGCTGATTTATCTAGGCTATAGCTAACGTTCGGTCGCAAAAAAAGCGGGGGAACAAATGCCAGTCGTTGAGCAAAGATCAGCTTAAACTCAACTGACCCGACAGCTGTCATTAATTTTTTGCAGGATTTTCTCTTTATAAATTTGAAACACCGATCTCTTTGTCTTCGACACTTTCTTCACCATACTAAATTTCCCAACCCTTCTAACAATGAAATTTCTCCAAATAATCATCTTTTGTTCCTTGGTTGCCTTATGTTTTGGACATTGCTGGGGCAACAAGTCACACGACAAACAACAAAGGCAGTTATTGTGAAAGGTGACACAAATATTGGAGCAAATGTTGCCGGTGGATTTGCTGGCGGAGCAGCAGCGGAATCGGCAATTGAGGCGATTAAGGGCAACAAAAAATTTGCCGTCCATATTCCTGGTGCCATTTTGTTAAATTTCTCACATTATTATAACTTTTAGTAGTGGCAAAGGGGCCGAGAAGTGAATTCTTAATCAATGGACTTTGTCTCGGAAACGACGGAGGCATTTTTGAGGCAATGAGCAATGCGGAGGGCTAACATATGTTTCGTTGCTGTTATCTGGGTTGGAAATTTGTGTTTCAAAAAATGAAATTTTTAACAAGATGGTGATGGAAATCTGATGGTGTTGTTGCTAGAAATAAAGTTCTTATTAAATTTATCACTAGACGATGGAATTCTACCTTTTGAATGTTGGTTTGTGTGATTTTCGGTTTGGAAAGGTTTTGCCCTTCTTTTTTTACGAATTTAATATGTAATTGTTTAGGACCACTATTCGTCAGTTTTCCGTAAACAATTGGAGGACTATGTCTTGGACAAAATGCGAAGTTTGCTGACGAGGAATTGGATGTGAAGGTTCTTTTCGACCAAATGTGGACCATGTGCTGCG
>SIJG01000331.1:0-16544 GCA_023374025.1 Heterodera schachtii
CAAATAATTTTACTTTTAAATTTTTTTTATTTCATTAATATTTATGTATAATAAAAAGATATAATAATTGAATTTTGAAGCTTATGTCTATTATTCACAAGATTGAGGACACATTTTAATTAATTAATTAACCTATTTTTTAAAATGGTATTTTATTATTTATGTTATTATTTTTATATTTAATTGATTCTAATTATGTGGTTTTATTAGGTTTTTAAATCCATTATTGTTAATAGTTCTTTGAAATTATTTATTTTCATGCATTTCCCAATTCAATATGAAAATTAAAACACATATTAGTTTAAATATCTAAAATGGTGAAATAATATTTATATATTTAATTAAATTTTTAAATAGAATAGTCAATTATTTAAAGTTTTCCAAAATTTTTAACCATAACTTTTCTGAAATATCCATAGAATTTTTTTGAAATTACCAAAAAACCGGGCTTCGCCCATTTGTCCCTTTGCGGGCTAAGGGGTTAAAGCCAAAAAAGAAATCCAAAAAATTAATACATTTTTAATGAAAAAGGGGTTGTTTGCCTGAATTTTTTTTCACAATTATTTAAAAAAATTAGGACTTTTGTCGCTATCGTCGACCCAAATCCCTTCATTGGATGAAAAAAGATGATAAATTTCGGAAAAAAGGAATAATTTTCCGATTAATTTTTCTTTAGTCTAAATGATTATTTTCTAATTAGGCTTGGTGCTCTGAATTTAATTTTTGTTTTACTTATCAATTTGAATAACTTTTTTAATGAATTTAATTTTTTTTAAAACGATACTTTTTAATATATTTTTTGAGATTAATTAGATTTTTAAAATTTATTAACAAAGAGTAATAAATTTATTTATGTTTTTAAATTACACTTTTAATTTTGCCTCTCCATTATACCTTTTTCACCGCTCGCTTTTTTATTGCTAATTTTGCAATTTCTGAAGGATTATTATATCATTTTTTATAATTTAATAATTAGAGTCGCTACTTTTTGTGACGAAAAAGTGACAAAAAAATGACAAAATAGTGAAAAAAGTCTGAAATGGTGAAATAGTGACATAATTTTCCGCCAAAAATTGAGCAAAAATTATTCATTGGTTGCTGTTGAAAATGAGGTGTACATTCCTTTCTAATATTTTCTTAGCAAATATTTTACATTTTTTAAATCAAAAATTGTCGAGAAAAAATTTATAGGTTGAATTTTTGATAAAAATTTTTTCATTTCGTAGGAGTGCTTTTTTAAATTTTTATATCGATTCTTAAGGGTTTTTTTGAAAAAATTTTTAGGTCGATTCTTAAGGGTGTAATTTTTGGTTTAATTGCATTTTTGTTAATTGTTTTCTAAAAATGGTAGAAATAGCGAAAAAATAATGACAAAACGCCAAAATTGTGATTTTCTAGTGACCGATAATGACATCAGAACCGAAAAATTTAAACGCAGAAATGGCGTTTTTGAGCTACTTTCTTCAAAACAATTTAGCAAAAAAAAAAGAGAAAGAAGTTAAATCACTAAAAGTAGCGTCCAAATTAATAAATAATTAATTAGCTTTCATGCACTTTGTTTGCTTCGTCTCATGTTCAGTATCCACCCGTTGATGTTCACCATGTTGGATTAGCAATGGCCAAATTCAGTCGGGTAAATAATATTTACTGTTTTCTTTATTGATCATTTGTTTCATTAACTGTTCAAGACAATACAACAATTTCGTGTGCCGACAAAATCCCGCCCCGACAAAATCCCGCCCGACAAAATCCCGCCCCGACAAAATCCCGCCTCAGCCAAAAAACGACAAAATCCCGCCTCAGCTAAAAACGACAAAATCCCGCCCCGACAAAATCCCGCCTCAGCTAAAAACGACAAAATCCCGACTAAAAACACCGACTGTTACAAAACGATAACAAATCGCAAATCCAACGTGTAAAAAAATTCCTTAGTTTTGTTTTATAAAAATCATTCACCGAACATTTATTTCATGAATTTAGCAACGAGCCATTTTTTTTAATTAAAATGAGTCGTCGTGAACAGCTTGAAAGAACTTGAATTTGAAGAAACCATGAATCGTATTAACCGACGACAGAATTGCAGCTGATGAGATAGCGGACGCGCGGGAGGCAGAAATGCGAGCTGCTGCCAGAGCCGATTCAGATGCGAGCGCATTCAGCTATGAAGAGAACACAGCCAGTGAAATTTGAACGAGGGACAACGCAAAAAGGGGCACTGTGTCTTTGGCACAGAGGTCAGTCAGTAATTTAGAGCATTCGCTTGTTTACTCCCAAGTTTAGGATACAAATTTTGGCACTTCTGCCACCTATGCACGTGCGCAGAGCGTTTGCTTTGACAACAGAAAGGGCGCCACTGGGTATGCAGGCGTGGCTGTCTTACGTAATACGCTTACGCAAAACCAGAAATCGTCGGCCCAAACACATTATCAAAGAGCAGCGAGTGGTCGAAATTTTGGAAACAGCAAGGTTCGGAACAAATGTGAAGAACTGATGAAAGTGTGCAACCTTTTGGGCTTGGTGATGCCGGGGTTCGTTGGTGGTCTCCATGTGAGGAACAATGAAGGCGATATCGATTCGGAAGACGATTGACAATTTTATAGATTTGTCCACCATTTTTTTTTTGTTTATCGCATTTTCTCTTGTCAAATTATCTTTTGCACCTCACTTTTACGAGTTCATTATGTTAGAATAAAAAAATCTAAATGTTCGGTGTTTTTAAAAAGACGGTTTTTACATTTTTTGAGAAACGGGATTTTATCGCCTTTTCAGTTGAGCGGGATTTTGTCGGGGCGGGATTTTGTCCGCGCACCAACAATTTACATGCAGACGCCCTCAACTCCAATTTATTGTTATTATTTACTGTATAACTTCAAAAAATAATTAGTTTTATTTATAGTGATTTTTTAATTAATATAAATTTTCAAATTTGTTTATAAAATATTAATTAAATGCTTATTTAATTAAATTTTATTATTTACAATAATAATTTTAATTCAAATAATCGGTCTTTATGTGCTTATATAATCCTCAAAGTTTCTTCAAATTCGCTAAATGTAAGGTAAAACTTTCAAAAATGGCCAAATATTATGTTAAAAAGGTACAGCTTAAAATCTATTCATTTAAAGAAAAAAAATTTTAAAAAAATTAAAAAAAAAAATTTTTTTTAATCAAAAAAGGACCTTAAAGCGAAATTTTTTTGTTTTTCCCCGGCGGCGCCTATCGGCACCGCCGTGCCCCAATAACTCCTATTTTTTTAGAAAAAGGCGGTGCCGATAGGTGCCGCCAGTAAAAATTTTATAAATTTTAATGCATTTGTTATTATAAATGTAAATGACCAAAATTGTTTTTAGCACATATTAATTTTTAATTGTGACTTTTGCAACTTATTTTTTTTAATTATGATTTTTTTAATTTCATGCTTTCAGCGCTGAGTTCAATTTCCGATTTGCTTTTGGCCAAATTTCGCTGATCTCAGCTTATTAAAAAAACGCCGAAAACTAATTAAATCCAAAAATGTTTTTTTTTAATTTTTGGCCATAACTTTTTTTAAACAAAGTAAAATTTGCTAATAAAATATTAGAAAAATAGTACCTACATAATTAGCATCTGCAATCAGTGAATAAAAAAATTTTTGCTTAATTTTTGGCAGAAAATTATGACACTATTCGTCATTATTTCGGACTTTTTGACAATATTTTGGCATTTTTCCGTACAGTTTTAGTTAAGTATTTTGAGATTTTTCGTCACTAACATTCCTGCCCTAGTCATAAATCTCTCTAAAATAATCGCCCAGTCTCCATTAGTCCCCCAGTCTCTAATTATCCTCCAGTCTCTGAGGCGGTTTAAAATAATCCCCCCATGGGGTATAAAAAGACATTACGGTATAAATACTAACAATTTTCTGATCACTTTTTCGTTTATTGTCACTAAAAATAATTTATTTCGAATTTTTCTTTTATTTTAATGAATTGTTTCTCTTTAATTTTATTTTTTAGGCTTTTTTTTGCATTTTATTTTCGTTTTCTCATGTCTTTTTTACTCTCATCATTGGTTGATTATGACATCATGTATTTATTTCATTTAACATGGAAAATTTTAATTATTAATTTTTGTTTTTGACATTAATTTATTTTCAAATATTTATTTCATGTTGTTTTTTTTTGTTTTTTTGTTTTAAAAAAATTTATTATTATCGCAGTTATTTTTTTTTAATCTCTTGTTGCGAAAATATAAGTTTTGATTAAATTGCCAAGGGTGTAAATATGTCGATACAGTATTTTAAATTAATTTTTTAATAACAGAATGTAAAATTTTAATGGTAATTGTAAGTAAAGTTTTGTGAATTAATTTTCTGATTTTCTGACAATTTTTAGTGAATTGCATAATTTCATTAATGTTGCACTTTTGTTAACAATTTCAATGAATTTTCAATGAATTAAATTATGTTATATAAATTGTTTGTTAAACCATTTTTTTAATTTTAGGGTAATATATTTAATTTTTTTAATTTATTAGATTTTTAGTTTTGAATTGAAAAGAATTTTCTTTATTCAACATTTGTTTATATCTTTTAAGAATGTAAATAAATATATTTTTTCAATATTTAAATAAATTTAATTTAAATTATGTTTTTTAATAAATTTTCGATTTTTGGCCCAAAATTTGGGTTTTTTTGGCTTGCTGTTTTTTTGTTTGTTTTTCATTTCCGGTCAAAATTTTAATTTTACTTTTAAGCTTAATTAGCAAATAAATTCTCTTCCTATTTTATTCTTTTTCTTATGTCTTTTTTGTGGAAGCTTATTTCTTTGCTGCAGCCTCTTTTTATTTTTTATAATTTTTTTCTCAATTAGTAATTCATTTTTTTTTTGGTTGATGAACTAAGAAATATCGGCCAAAATAGAGTAAAATGTTTTTTATCTTTTTCAGAACTTTTTGATTTAAATTGGAATTTATTTAGAAATTGTTGTTTTAATATTTTAATTCATTTTAATATTTTTTTTCTATGATTTGGTTTTTAATTTTTTTGCATTGTTACTTTTTGTTATTATTGTGATAATTTGAAAATGGATTTATAAAGTATTCACTATTTAATTCTTAAATCTATTTAAATAATTCATTCATACAATTTTTATTCCGTTGATTTATATTTAGACTACCAATCTTGATGTAACATCAGTTGATGTTATTATATGTATATATTGTAATTTTATTATCTTAAATCGTTCTAACTTTCATTTTTATATTTGCTTTTTTTGATTTTTTTTATTGTCCTGTTGTATCTTTTTGTTTGTTTCTGACCTTTGGGTCTTTTCGATTGGTTAATTAAATTAAATCAATGAAAAGAATGCAGATCAATTATATTAATCACTCGAATTTTATAAAGTAATTTAATTATTTTATGTTAAATTTGGCTTGCATCCTTACACCAAAAAATATATTGATAATTTTCTGATCACTTTTTCGTCTATTGTCACTAAAAATGATTTATTTCAAACTTTTAATTAATAGTTTCTCTTTAATTTTGTTTTTTAAACATTTTCAAACATTTTTGCAATTTCTATTTTCTTTTTCTCATGTCTTTTTTCTTCACCATAGGATTGGAGCAATGTATCAACCTTAATTATGAATTTTCATAGTAATTTAAAAAATTGCATAATATTTAATTTTTTATCTTTTTATTTATAAGTTTATTCTAATTAAAATATTCTAATTTATATATTAAATTCTTATATAAGATTTCTGATTTTATAAAAATATGACATTCATTTTTTATTTATTTTTTTTATTCGAAATATGAATTATTGTTCTTTCATTTATGAATATTTTTTGCTTTTGCCGAATCATCATTCTTCGTCACTTTTTATTAAATTATTTGTGGCAATTTTTTTAATATTAAATTTCAAGTTTTATGACAAAAACAATAAATAACATCAAAAAGAAATGTAAATTAAAACAATTTTAAAATTAAAAAGATTTCATAAATGGAATTTATCTAAAAATAAAATTTGTAAAAATTATTTAGGGAAAATAATCTGAAAAGGAACATACAAATTAATCAAATTCGTTATTTACAACTGATGATTTATTAAACCTTGTTTAATCTTAATTCATTTTTAACTTTTTATTGAGCTACAAAATAATTAATAAATCGTCATTTTAATATTTCTTTTAGTAATAATGTTTAAAGAATCTAAAAAAAGATCAAATGCAATTATTTATTAATATGAGTTAAAGAAAAAACAATGAATAAAAATAAAATAATGATTAACACAATACAGTAAAGATATCACATCAAATTTGGACTAATCATTGTGAAAGGACGTGATTAAATTTAAAAAACAAAAAAAGTATCCAAATTATAAAATAAATTGACAACATTAAATATGAATATTTAAAAAAATAACTTTTAACATTAATTAATTTTTTAATTTATCAACCGTTTAACATTACATAAAAATATGCACAAAAAAAGTTTCTAGTGAAAATTTTTAAAAAAGCAAACACTTGGAAATTTTTTAATTCGAATATTATTTTAAATAATTTATTATAGTGAAACCAATTTCAATCATTTCATACCTTGCTTTTCCCCCTTCACCATCAGATTTTCTTTTTTTTGTTCATTTGCAAAAATTAAATTAAACTAATTTTCAAAGATTTTCGGCGGTCCTTTGCTTTTCTTTTTATAATTGTCATTCGATAATTATATATTTTTTATTTAAACAGATAAATATTAAAAGGAATTCTTTATTTTTTATAGTGATTTGAATCAGTTATTAAAATAATCAATGATGAAGAATGAAAAAAACTCTATAATAAAAAATTAGCTTTAAAACTACTAAGTTTAATTACATTAAAAAGCTGGGGAAATAAAGAAAATGAATAATGCATTTATAGAGAAAGGATTTATAAATTTATCAAAATACAGAAAAACCATAAAAACAGATTGAATAGACAATTTTAAATTAAATATTTGCATGTTATATATTCAATTAATAATAATATAAAGATGGACAAATATAAAATAGAGAAGAATGAGATTTACTCTTCAACTTTTGGTTGGAGATTCAAGGAAAATGTCAAGGTTTTTCAGAGAGTTTATTTATTCCAAATACCGTTTTGCGGCGCGTTGGGTCGATTCAGCCCTTGCTGCTAATGACACAAAATGATCTAGAGTCATTCCCGGTGTGCGGATTAACTCCAAATTTAACGCGAGATCGGGATTTCCCATCGATCTGATCAAAAATTGATCGAATATTCGTCGAACAAATGGTTGGTGTAAAAAATTCGGCGAGAAGACGGAGAAAAACTAAGCACCGACCCGGTGTCAATAGTTTATACGGCGATGTAGACAGAAAAAAAGGTTCGGCCCGAACTCAAAATTTCAGATAAACAATAAAATTTTCGGTGCTCTTCAGTCTTTTGTCGATTTTAACTTTCCGACCCGGAATAGTAAATTTCCACTTCACAATTTAAATATCGTCCGGTCCGGACTGATAGTTAAGCACTCGTCAAATTAAAGCCGTCCGAAAATTTTTTATTCCCGATCTCACCCTCAAACTCTTCTAAAATCGCCGCTTTTGTACCTGTTTCCTCGGGAGCGCCAAATTGTACTTTTCTCTCTGACTTAAGACAGGGACGCAATTTGACCAAGCACAGAGTAGACCAATGTAAAATCCGAACTTTTAATTTCAAAAGACAAAATACCGAATTACCAGATAATAATAATTGAAAATGAAAGATGAAAAACAACACAAAAAATATAATTTAAATGAGAAGAAACCCGAAAAAGACATTATGCCAAATTTAATTAACACGAATGAGTCATTATAATTAAAATTCTACAACATTAAAGTTACATGATAATATTACGTTATTTTATTAAATATTTCACATTCGTTGGATTTTGATTTGCTTTTTAAATTTATTAATTTTTATTTTTAATTTCATGAGTTGTTAACGAGGACGTTGTCCCTCTTCCATTCTCCTCATCCTCTTTACCTCTTCTTTTAATTTAAAATAGTTTTTAAAGTTTATATGTATTTTTATTAAATTTAATGTATTTTATTCTATCGTTTTATTACTTTGATTCCGAGTTTATTATTTTATAATTTCTTAATTCTTATACTGATTTGTTTTGTTAATATTTATAGTTTTATTTTTTTTTTCTTAAATATGTATAAATAATTTTTATTTTATAATATTTCACTAGTATTTCAACTTCAATAATATATATGATACATATAGCGTAATTAAAGCATCAATAATTAATTTTCTTTATAATTTTCTTAATTAATTGATTTTATTTAATTTTCAAGATATTTTTATATTTTATTCCTATGTATTAACTGATTAATTTTATTTTATTATTTTTCTTTCTTTAACTCATACTCTTTCGTCGTATATGTTGAGTTGATCTCGAGACGTTATTCCTCTATTATTATCGTTCATCAGTAATTATTATTTTTTTAGTTATAAGCATTTTAATTTTTCATATAATTAATTATGAATATGTACGAAAATACATTAGGCTATGGAGAAGCCATGAAAAAAATAAGTATTTAACTAAAAAAAGAAACATTTTCAATTAAAAACTGCTTTATTTTCTTAATTATAATTTTTTCAAAACCATTTAGTTGATGTTTTGTTTATAATATTAATTATTTTGTTTTTGATTTATTGCAGAAAATTTATTAATTCTTTTTTTTTAATTCTCATGTTCTGCGGACTTTTATTGGTGAAAGAATACTTTGTCCTTTTTTCCTTATAAAATTGTTATAAACTTCATTTTTATTATAAAGAAATAAAATAAAAGAAATTTATTATTTGATTTACTAAATTGAATTTGCCCTTTATTTTGATTTTTTACCATTTTTAATTTTTCTCATTTTATATAATTTATTTGTCCATTTCAATATTAATTGGAATTCTTTTCATATGTTTGTTATGATAAACGATTTAGTTATGATTATTGTTAATAAAGATAGAAAAAAAATATTTTACTTTTCTTTTAAATTACTATCCATTTAAATGGAATATATTATTTTATTTCTTCGATACTAATATTTTAATATCTTATAATATTTTTTTTCAAATTTAAATCCTTAGGTTCTATTTTAATTAGAACATTAATTATTTTATTTATTTCTCATTTCTTTTCTTGAGTCGTCCCAAAAAATTAATCTTTGTTCATTAATACTTTTCAATTACATAATTTTTATTGTTATTTTTCCTAATAATTCATTAAACATATAAAACTTTTTTTGCTATTTACTTTAATTTAATTAATTTTAAATTTTATTTTTTATTTCGGTTTTTTGCTGTTTTTTTTCTTCTTTTTCTCATGTCCACCTTCGCTTTTGCATAAATCGATTAACTTTTGGAACGATTTTTCTAAATTAATTAATTTTGTTTGATATTCAATTTATTTTGATTTTTTGATTTTTTCCCATTTTATATGGTTAAATATAAAATATTTGGAAGATAATAATATTTATCATTATTATCATTATGTTTCTTTTTTTATTTCTAAATCTACTCCATTAATTCAATAAAAAATTCATTTTTATACTTCTCTCAATTGAATAATTATTTAATATTGTTTTTCATTTATTTAATTATTTTATTAATCATCTATGCCCATTATTATTATTCTTATTTTAAAATTTTTTTTTAATCAAAAAATCGCATGAATAATTTTCCGAAGTAAGGGGGCTAAAGCCGACAATAAATCCAAAGGGTTTGCGGGATTAATCCCCTTAATTTCATAAAAGTAATTTTTTGTACGTATTTTAAAATATTTTCGTTTCCTTTTTTACTTTGATTTTGTTTTTAATATTGTTAGGCAACAATGGAATAATTATAATTTTTATTATTTATTATTATTGTTTAATTTTTCCTTAATTTTATATATCATCTATGTCCATAATTGTTAATTTCTTTTAATTTATTTCAACATATTTATTAACCAATCATCTCAATTCGTATTTTTTTTTGCTCTCCATCTTTAGGGGTACGGTAGTACCGTTATATTTTTCCTGCCATAGGATTTTTTGGCTTCCTTACCCTTTTTTACGGTAAAACACAATAATTTTTGCACTTTTAATGATGGCATTAGAAAATATTTAAATCTACGAAAGAATCAAATACTATTGATTAACAGAATTAAATTTGAAAAAAATAATTAACTCGACCCGTAAATTCCTGACAAATTTGGAATTTTTGTGAAATTCTTAGTTGATGATTTAATAAATTTTTATATTTTTAAAATATAATCAAAATAAATGAGCAAAAAATAAAATGTGAAAAGAGTTCAAAAATCAAAAAATAAAATTTAAAAAAGAAACTTTAAAGACCAAAACAATCAGACAGTTTTTACATATAATTAAGCAAATTGTTCTTACAAATTAAAGAAATCGATTTGTGAGATGGTGCCATAGATATCTAAGAAAGTAATTTAAATAAAATATTTAAAAAATATGAATAATTAATACTTGGGGCAATTTAAAATTACTTTTATCTTTTCGCTTGGTCGTATACTTAATTTTTAATTATTTTTTAACTTTTCACTTTTTATTTTTTATACATATTTAAGCGCTTTTAATTGTTAATTATTTTTTAACTTCTCATTTTTTTTTTTTATACATATTTAAGCGCCTTTATACTATTTTGTAAATGTTTGAAACTCGTTTTATTTAATTTGATTTCTATTATATATGTAAATGACATAAATTTTAGCAAATATTAATTTTTGGTTGTGACTTTTGTAAACTTTTTTTTTAATATGATTTTTTTAATTTCATGCTTTGATCGCAGCTTTCAATTATGGTTTTGGCCAACTTTCGCTGATACCAGCTTATTATTGTAAGATGATCATTAACAGTCATTTTTAATAGTGTTCATTCATTTAACAATATTAATTTTATTTAAAACTCTCGTGTTTTTCGTGTTTTTTAACAATTAAAAAAATTATAAAACAAATAAAATTTTTAAATAATAATTATTTGTCTTAAATTTTTCTTTATTTTGCTGGTATCTTTAATTCTATAATTATTCTTGTGAACTTGATTTTAGTTTATTGTAAGATGATCATTAATATCCATTTTAATACTATTAATTAATTGGGTTTTGTATTATGTATTTTTTCGGGCATTGTCAAGAAAATGAGCAAAAGCAATTTAATGAAAAAATATTTTTATAAGTTTTTTTTCGCTCTCAATTCTCAATTTTTTCTTTATGCGATTAATATTTTAAATATTAAACTCTTCCTTAATATTAGAGATCGACATTTTGTGTCGTTTTAAATTAATTATTGTTTAAATCCAGAAAATTAAAAAAAAAACCATCCATAATATAAAAATAGAGTTCTCACGGTCTGTTAACCGAACCTAATACAAAATCGTAAAAAAAAAAGAATTTATAATTCCAATAATATTTGAAAAATTTAGCATTAATTCAAGCATTTTTCGTAAAAGGAAGTTTTTATTCTTCTCATGTGAATTCGTATCTTGTATATTTTTGTGTTACTTTTATATTTTTGTTTTGCTAAATGATTTTACTTATCTGTGCCAAATTTCATTTATATTTGCTTTTTTGGCTTTTTCTCGTACTGTGGTGGCGCGGGTTGTTCAACCGTCGGTGATATAAATAAATTTATATAAATGCATTTAATTTTTGAGCCAATCATTTTGTTTTTTCAAATTTTTTGAGCATCAATTTTATTTATAATCGCATTCAAAAAAAAAAAAATAAAAGAAAATTTTAATATGCTTTTTTTCATTAAGAAGTTAAAATTGAAATTGGGGGTAAGGGTTTTCCGGATTTTCAATCATCACTAAGTCCGTAATCCGTATGGATGCCTAGTCCGAATCCTCATCAGTATTTTCGCAAAATGCCGATCTCTACCGTAAATGCTCTTTTTATCCCCCATATCCATTAATCTCCCAGTCTCTGAGAGGGTTGATAAATAATCCCCCAGTCTCCAATTATCCCCCAGGGGGACAAATAGAATTTATTTATTTGAGTAAATAATTTATAAAATTTTATTAATAATTCTAAATTAAAATCAAATGTTTAATAAATAGTAGAGCTATCAAATTATATGCACTAAAAATCCTCCATATATTCGCTAAAAACCCGAAAAATGCCCAAATATGCAATAAAATATTACATAAAAACCGAAAAATATTCTTTTAATCTCAGAAAATGCCAAATTGAGTAATCTAAATAACCATCAAATGGAAATTTCAACAAAAACTACCTATTGCTTTGCTCAATTGCAACCAAATGTTTAATTATTAATATCCTTCAATAGTCCTAAGATTTCTCAATTAGCTTATAAAATTGCAAAAATTTCGTCAAGTTTAAACAAAATTATGGCTAAAAGTACACAAGCAACAAATTTTCAAATTTTTGGCCATAACTTTTTTGAAACTTAACCAAATTTTGAAAGTTTGCAGCTAATTGAGAGCTGTTAGGGCTTCGAATTATAAAATCCCCCGAATATTTTTTAATGAAAAATTTTTGATTTAAAAACTCGTTATTTGCTAATAAAATATTAGAAAAATAGTACCTACATAATTAGCATCTGCAATCAGTGAATAAAAAAATTTTTGCTTAATTTTTGGCTGAAAATTATGACACTATTCGTCATTATTTCGGACTTTTTGTCACTTTTTTTGGCATTTTTCCGTACAGTTTTAGTTAACTATTTTATGATTTTTCATCACTAAAAGTTCCTGCCCTAGTCATAAATCTGTCGAAAAATAATCGCCCAGTCTCCATTAGTCCCCCAGTCTCTAATTATCCTCCAGTCTCTGAGGCGGTTTAAAATAATCCCCCCATGGGGTATAAAAAGACATTACGGTATAAATACTAACAATTTTCTGATCACTTTTTCGTTTATTGTCACTAAAAATAATTTATTTCGAATTTTTCTTTTATTTTAATGAATTGTTTCTCTTTAATTTTATTTTTTAGGCTTTTTTTTGCATTTTATTTTCGTTTTCTCATGTCTTTTTTACTCTCATCATTGGTTGATTATGACATCATGTATTTATTTCATTTAACATGGAAAATTTTAATTATTAATTTTTGTTTTTGACATTAATTTATTTTCAAATTTTTATTTCAAGTTGTTTTTTTTTGTTTTTTTGTTTTAAAAAAATTTATTATTATCGCAGTTATTTTTTTTTAATCTCTTGTTGCGAAAATAAAAGTTTAGATTAAATTGCCAAGGGTGTAAATATGTCGATACAGTATTTTAAATTAATTTTTTAATAACAGAATGTAAAATTTTTAATGAAAGTTGTAAGTAAAGTCTTTTGATTTTATTTTCTGATTTTCTGACAATTTTTAGTGAAATGCATAATTTCTTTAATGTTGCATTTTGGTTAACAATTTCAATGAATTTTCAATGAATTAAATTATGTTATATAAATTGTTTGTTAAACCATTTTTTTTAATTTTAGCGTAATATATTTAATTTTTTTAATTTATTAGATTTTTAGTTTTGAATTGAAAAGAATTTTCTTTATTCAACATTTGTTTATACCTTTTAAGAATGTAAATAAATATATTTTTTCAATATTTAAATAAATTTAATTTAAATTATGTTTTTTAATAAATTTTCGATTTTTGGCCCAAAATTTGGGTTTTTTGGCTTGCTGTTTTTTTGTTTGTTTTTCATTTCCGGTCAAAATTTTAATTTTACTTTTAAGCTTAATTAGCAAATAAATTCTCTTCCTATTTTATTATTTTTCTTATGTCTTTTTTGTGGAAGCTTATTTCTTTGCTGCAGCCTCTTTTTATTTTTTATAATTTTTTTCTCAATTAGTAATTCATTTTTTTTTTGGTTGATGAACTAAGAAATATCGGTCAAAATAGAGTAAAATGTTTTTTATCTTTTTCAGAACTTTTTGATTAAATTGGAATTTATTTAGAAATTGTTGTTTTAATATTTTAATTCATTTTAATATGTTTTTTCTATGATTTGGTTTTAATTTTTTTTACATTCTTACTTTTTGTTATTATTGTGATAATTTGAAAATGGATTTATAAAGTATTCACTATTTAATTCTTAAATCTATTTGAATAATTCATTCATACAAATTTTTATTCTGTTGATTTATATTTAGACTACCAATCTTGATGTAACATCAGTTGATGTTATTTTTTGTATATATTGTAATTTTATTATTTTAAATCGTTCTAACGTTCATTTTTATATTTGCTTTTTTTGATTTTTTTTATTGTCCTGTTGTATCTTTTTGTTTGTTTCTGACCTTTGGGTCTTTTCGATAATTTGGCTTGCATCCTTCAAAAAATATATTGATAATTTTCTGATCACTTTTTCGTCTATTGTCTCTAAAAATGATTTATTTCAAACTTTTAATTAATAGTTTCTCTTTAATTTTGTTTTTTAAACATTTTTAAACATTTTTGCAATTTCTATTTTCTTTTTCTCATGTCTTTTTTCCTCACCATGGGATTGTAGCAATGTATCAACCTTAATTATGAATTTTCATAGTAATTTAAAAAATTGCATAATATTTAATTTTTTATCTTTTATTTATAAGTTTATTCTAATTAAAATATTCTAATTTATATATTAAATTCTTATGTAAGATTTTTGATTTTATAAAAATATGACAATCATTTTTTATTTTTATTTTTATTCGAAATATGAATTATTGTTCTTTCGTTTATGAATATTTTTGCTTTTGCCGAATCATCATTCTTCGTCACTTTTTATTAAATTATTTGTGGCAATTTTTTAATATTAATTTTCAAGTTTTATGGCTTTGTACAAAATCAATAAATAACATCAAAAAGAAATGTAAAATGACCTTATTAGCACTTAATTCATTAAAATTATTCAATTAAATTTATTAATGATAATTGTTAAATGTTTATATTTTTATTTATTTACTAATATAAGAAAATTGTCAATTAAATAAATTTATTTAAAGTTTGTCTTGTTTTATTTTTTGATATTTTGCAAAAACAATATTATTTTATGGTGATAAATTAATAAAATGAAAATATTAATAAATTTTCTGAACAAAACTCTTTAAAAATCCCAAAAATTTCCGGCGCCGGCTCATAAATTCCCATAAGATTTTAAAATTTGAATCTGAAATTGTCCATTTTCAGTGAAATCGACGAAAAATATAAAATAGTATCATTCAACTTATATTTTTCAGTAAAAATGGCCTTTTTGTCTAAAATCTGTTACATATGAAATCGCACAAAAAATCCAATTTTTTATTTTATCAAATTTTTGAAAAGCGGAGACCAAAATGGCAAAAAATAGTAATTTTTGTTGAAAAACAGCTAAAAAATTTTAATTTCTCGGTTATCGATTCCCGAGACGATAAATTTCTCAGTTTTTTGTTGTCCGGTTCTCGTACCGTTTCTCGGGTCATTTCTCGGTCTCAGTCTCGTTTCTCGGTTCCCGGTAAAACTTCTCGCACATCCCTAGAAAAAAAGAAAGTGACAAATTTTTAATAATTTGGATAAAAAAGAAGCGGAAAATGAAACGAGCCAAAATAGAAGATATTTTATTTAATATTTTCATGTAAACACGAAAGCTTTTTTCGTGCCTTTCTCACCGAAACAAAGCAAAAGCAAAAAATTATTAAATAACAAAAAATCCGAAATAACATTGAAAATAAAATATATGATAAAAATTGATTACTGTTTTATTATAAATCATCATAAAATAAAACTTCTTAGTGTAATTTTCTGACTATTTTTATATTTTTAATTTTTTAATTGTCAATCCCAATGATTTATGTTCTGATTCTGTTCATTTTGCTTTTCCTTTTTCTTTTTATGTTTTTTTAATTTTTATTGTTTAAATAAACTTAACTTATCACTAAGGCTTATATTTTTAGGTGATAAAAACTGCCAAAATAGGTGGCTTTTAAGTTCTAGTGCTAATAGCTCGAAAAGTAGCTCAACAACAGCGCAAAAAAAAAACAATAACATGCTTTTCGTGCGTTTCAGACCACGGGGAGCTCAGTAAAAAATACTTATGACTATGCAATTTGTTTTGGTATTCCCACGGAATAAACAAATTATGACATTGGTAATAATTAAATATTTTGCATTTTTTCATTTCCTTTTTGAAATAACTTTTTGATATTTCCATTAAAAATGCAATTTAAAATTTTTAAAGTAAAATCAGTTAAAAGTCTCAGCAAAATAATCAAAATAAAACAGACAGTGAAAAATTATAATTTTTTTTCATTATTTAATATAATTTTGATTTTTAAAAAATTGTCCGAAAAATCAACTTGTTTTATCACATTGTTTCGGTTGACTTTTTGTTACTTTTACTATTTATTATACAAAAATTAAAAATTTGTTTTGGTTTTATTTTATTTCGTTGGATTTTGTTTTGCTTTTTAAATTTATTAATTTTTATTTTTAATTTCATGAGGTGTTAAAGAGGACGTTGTACCCTTCCATTCTTCTCATCCTCTTTATTTATTCTTTTAATTTAAAATAGTTTTTAAAGTTTATATGTATTTTTATTAAATTTA
>SIJG01000332.1:0-16468 GCA_023374025.1 Heterodera schachtii
ATGGCTAGTTTGGGCAAATCAGAGCAAGAAAAGCACTTTGCTAGTAATATTTTCCAAATAACGGAAACATTTTGGGACGGATTGAAAAAGGAAGAAGTGATAACTTTCAAAAATGAAAAAGGAGAGGTAAAATGAATCTTTGAAAAAATATGCATTAAGAAACAGTTGGTGTGCTTTGACGTTATTCAAAAATGCATCAAATGAAAATATTTTTTGGTTTAACTTTGCTCAAAGGCAACCAATTGTTTAATTCTTGAAATCATTCGATAGGCCTAAATATTTTTATTAAATTGCAACATTTCAAAAAGTTCTTATATGGTTCAAGAAAGTTATGACCAAAATGTTCAAAAAACTTGGTTTTTTGAGTTCTCAGGTCATAACTTTTTTTGAAACGTAATGAATTTTTTTGAAATTTTACAGGATAATAGAAAACATTTAGTGCTATCGGATGATATAAAGATTATAAAATTTTCATTCATTTTGTGCGAAGTTATGAATATCTTTAAAAAATTTTCAAATTTTGATGGGTTTTTGACTAATGTCCCAGCACCAAACAGTCATTCTGGGGGAACAAATAAGCAATTTTTTAAAAGAAAATAAAATAACCAAATCGTAATTTAGGATTTGGGCAGTATGACAGTCGAAGTATTATCACGTGGAAACAATGTACAACACGGTAAAACAGGGTTTTCCTTTACTTCAAAACACGAAAGTTATTATTATGGCAAAAACGGTTATCTCTATTGCAAAGAAAAGGGCAATATTCAAGCCAAATACAATCAGTATAATTGGTTCTGAAAACGAAATACAGAAAACTGATTTATTTGTTTGTTGCTGAATGTGTATTTCAATTTTATGTGTATTATTTTCTAAAATTTTTGCATAGCTTTATTAAAAAGAGCGTTTAAAATTGGTTTAAATTTTTGAATTAATTCCTCAAACAGAGGGTCGACAATTTATTGCAAATTTTTGCAAAATTTCCTTAAACAGAGGGTTAATAATAGAATGCTTATTTTTTATATTTTTTTATAAGACAGAGGGTTGACCATTGATGCTATATTTTTTATATTATTTTGTATCTTTTTTTAATTTATTTTATATTTGAATAAACGGATACAATGAAAAATATCTCAAAAAATAAATTAAAAATTCTTGCTATTCTATAATAAATTTACTTTAGTTAGAAAATTTCAAAATATCTTTAAATTGTGAAAAAAATGGTGCTAGTCATTTCGTAAACCAAAGTTATTGGTTTTTGAGTAAGGTCGATAGTTTTAGGCGCTGATCAAGAATCTGCCTTGAAAACTGCAAAAATCTCGGGTTTAAAATATATTTTCATCATATAACTTTGAAAATGATTTTTTAAAGAAAATTAATTTCAGGATACTATGATGAGCTCCAGGAAAATGCGTCAGTGGAAATCTTTAATGTCATAAAAACAAGTTCATTGGGTTTTCGTGGTGTTGATCACGAATCCAGTATACATTTCAGCCAATTCCGAACCCGAATTCGAGCAAAAAGTCTAAATTTGTGACACTAACGAATTTTCCGATCACACTATGATGTCTCTATCAAAAGTTATAGCCCAACAAATTATGTGCCGGAATACGGCGGATCACTTTCCAAATTAATTTTCTTATTTTATCCTGTGAAATCTATGAATAAATTGACGTTTGTGCTTGAATTAGTTGTTATTCAAATCAGTGCAAATTTCATTTTGCCATTTTGATTATTTTAATTTTCTTCCATTTTCCCATCATTGGCCAAAATTGAGACAAAAGTTGGTCGTTGGTCCACAATTTTTCTCATTTTCAATGTTTGAATTATTCAATTTATTTTGGTTTCAATTTAAACAGGAAAAAATTGCCTTACCTCTAATATCATGATTTAAAGGGTGCTAGGTCGACCCAAAAAAAAACACAGCGATTGATAAAAAAAACTCAGTGTGGGCGATCCAAAAAAAAACAGCGATTGATAAAAAAAACTCAGTGTGGCGATCCAAAAAAAAAAACTCAGTGTGGGCGATCTAAAAAAAAACTCAGCGATAGATAAAAAAAAAAATCACGAAATGTGATTGGTCTTTTTCCGGAAACCTATCAATTGGAGAGAAGTGTATGTGAAAAATTGAAAAATTAAAGAATTTGAAAATGACTTGCGTCCCGCCGTACATTAGGGTTAAGCGGACGGCATCGTGATTTTGTGAATCGAATAATTAAATTTATTTATTTAATTTTGTCAATCACGGAGTTTTTTTTTGGATCGCGCACAGTGAGTTTTTTTTTGGACCGACTCAGCACGATTTAAAGTTGGACGAATCTAAATTTTCCTACTTTTTGAATACATTTTCTCAAAAAAAGTAAATTTCAAAAATCAAAAACTTTATTTAGTGGATACTTTTTGAAACCATTCAAATAATTATTTTTTCATTTTTAGAGAAATTCTATAATTTCCATTCAATAATTTTGTAAAATTTAAGGGATCTCTTGGTCTACCAGCGAGACTCGAGGCAGAAAGTCTATGCTTTTTCGAGTCGAGAGAGACTTAAGACCGAGAATTTTTTTTTCAACGTTTTCCTATATTTTTAAAAAATGTATAATTTGGCAAATCGTTGTGTGTAAATGTGGCATTTGTTGTCCGTATTTCCTCGAGTGTCCATTTCACATGAACATGATAATTTGCGTTATTATCATGTATTTATTAAATGGAAAATATAAAATAAAAATTTAAACAAAAATTTATGGCGGCTTTCTGTAAAACTTTTCTAAATTGTATTAAAAAAAAATTTAAAATAACAACAGCATTTTTGGATTGTAAAAAACCATGCATTTTTGGATAAAAAAATGAGTGAAAATTTTCAATAATGTTTTTCATTGTCTTCACCTAGCAATTTGGAATATTATTCATTGGATTTAATAGAGAACTTTTTTATCTATAAAAAAGTATAAATACATGTATAATTCCAGCTGCTCTAGGGATGTGCGAGACAAGGGCGTAGCCAGACCCTTGGCTTTGGGCGGGGGGGGGGCTGAAGTCAAAAATTCGATTTTTAGGGGTGTATTTTTCGTTTTAAGTCGATTTTTAGGGGTGTATTTTTGGTTTTTTGAAATCCCGAATTATGGGGTGTATTTTACAAAATTTTTCGCCGTTTTTCGCCAAAAAAATTAATATTTTTTGCCATTTTGGCCTTCATTTTTCAAAAATATGGTAAAATGGGGGTCCGGCGATGCCGATAGGCGCCGCCGGGAAAATTTTTGAGTATTTTAATGCAATTTTGTTAAGAAATTGCTTAAAATTTCAAAAAAATTTACTGAAAATTTTTTACTTTTTGGGTTTCGGGGGGGGGGGCTTTAGCCCCCTCAGCCCCCCCCCTGCCTACGCCCTTGGTGCGAGAGTCACCGTTCTCGACTCGAAAAATTTCTCGCGTTTTCATTTTTCGGTCTCGATTCTCGGTAAAAATCATTTAACGCACTTCCCTGGCAGCTTTACCATTAAGCTACTTTTCTTTTACGGATCTATTCAACCTCCGCTTTCCGTGTTTTAACCGAAAAATGCCAAACAACAAAGTTAACTTTAATAGATTTGACCTCATTCGGAATTCAAAGATTCAATTTAGGGGATGAATTTTTGTCACTTTTTGGCTCAGTCGGACCAAGAGTTATTAGTAGGGCTCGGATTTATAGTTGCTAAAAACTGCCAAAATAATTAGTTTTTAATTTCTAAAAAAAACCCCAAAATAGTTGCTAAAAATAGGTAAATAGTTGCTAAAAAGTTCCGAATTTAGGGGTGTAAAATCGAAATTTTTCTTCAAAAAGCAAAAATATTTTGCCAAATCATTAAATATTAAATAATTTTCAAAATCAAAAATTCTCGTCAAGAAAATAAACAAATAAATTTTGGAGGTGAATTTTTGAGAAATTTTTCATTTATCAGAGGTGCATTTTTGAAAATTTTCGGGTCGTTTCTTAGGGGTGTATTTTTCGTTTTTATTGCATTTCTGTTAACAAATTTTGGGCAAAACGCCAAAATAGTTGAAAATAGTTTTTTTTCAAAATTTTTATAGTTTTTTAGTTGCTAAAAATAAAAAACTATAAAATAGTTGCTAATAACTCGAAAAGTAGCTTAACAACAGCCGAAAAAAACACGTTTTTCGTGCATTTCAGGCCACGGGGAGCTCAGGAAAAAAATAGTGAAAAAACTATAAATCCGAGCCCTAGTTATTAGTAAGACAAATTGTCACCCTGACGAATGGCGTGGCACCGTATTTTCATCCGACCAAGAATTTCCAGTTTTTCAATTTTTCTTTCAGTTTACCCACCCAATTTGCCGCTCTGTATTAATAATTAGACTTTTTAATATAGGAAATGTATTCTTCTGTCTTTTTAATTTATTTTATCAGCGTTATATTGCATTTTTTAATTCCAATTTCAAATGCAATTACGTCATCGGTGAGTTTTTTTATGTCGGAATGAAGCAATTAATTTACCATAACTCCCCATTAAATAGGTTGAGGACAATGCACTGCTTGCATTTATGAAAAACTATGGTTTGCATTCAAATCATGCATATTCGGCGCAAAAATACGAAGCATACCTTGGCATTGTGTATTTTATGCGAGAGAATTGGCAATGTGCCAAAATTTGGGACAAATTTGAAGAATTTGAACGGAAAGAATGCCAAAAATATCGCAAATATTTAGACATTTTGTATGAATATTTGTTCAGAGAGTTGATTGGAATGCCCGCAGTGAAGCCAGAATTTGTGTTTGAGAAATTCAAATTTGTAATTGAAGGCCCGATAATTTATGCCGTTTATTGCCTGGCCAAAATTTCATGGTTTTTTAATTTTGGTTCAATACCGAATGGAAGAAAATTACAGAAATTGTTCTCTTGGGAATATGAACCAAAATTGTTGAATGAGGCAAGACTGAATTATTTTGACAAAAAAAGGCCAATTAATTAAATTATTGTGCCATTGACCAATGACGCAGCGAATAAATGCCAAAAGAGTGAAAGTGATACCGAAGAAATAATTCGCAGACAATCTTTTGACAAGAAAATGGAAGAGATGTTCAGAAAAGCGGAAGAGAGGGCAAAAGAGGAAGAAGACAAATTGTTGGAAGATAATCCCGAAGAATTTGAGGAAGAAGAAATAGAAGGAAGAGAAGAAAGGGGAGGAGGAGGAGAAAAAGGAGGAGGAGATGAAGGAGCAGAAGAACGTGGAAGAGGACAAGAAGGAGAAGAAGGAGGAGGAGGACAAGATGGAGAAGAAGAAGGAGGACAAGAGGGAGAAGAAGGAGGAGGAGAAGGTGAAGGGGGAGAAGAAGGAGCGGAAGAAGAAGGGTTTGACAAGCATAAAATTATTTTGGACTCAAAATTCGATGATGAAAACATTGGGTGAGCTTTTTAATACATACAACCTGCTGTGGGAAATGGGTGCAGTTTTCAATCAAAAAATTGTAAAATGAATAAAAAAAAACTTTTATCATATGCCATGTTAGGTAAATTTAATTAAGGTTTTTATTGGTTTGAACATCCAATGAATAATTTGTTCAATTTTCCGAGTCCCGGTTTTTTTTTTTCTCGTCTCGAGGCAATTAAAATATGTGCATAAAATATATTATTTTAATTTTTTGTCTTTTTTCTTAAACAAGTCAATTTTAGATGGATGATGCCATTTTTACTGAATTTGTGAAAGGAAAGGCGACAAACTTTGAGAATTTCTTCGTTTTAGTTAACGCATTCTCGAACCTTTTAGTTTATTTTAAAGAGAAAGGATCGAATATGAAAGCTTTAAGTTTCTTCAAATTTGCGTATTGTTTGGCTGGTGCCCTTAGTTTAGCATTTTGCTCAAATTTGGCTCATTTCTTAAATTCTTTGAAATTATTTTTATCGAATTTCTGAATATTTGGGTACCAGCCAAGCAAATCATAGGTATAATTACCCAGATTCAATGATCAGATGAAAAAGCATTTTGTGCAAAAAATGGAGGCAGAGCTTGGCCTTGTGCATTTGATGAAAGTGAATTGGGACTGTAACAAAATGGGAAATGAATATGCAAGTGAATGCTTAAAAATCGCAAATATTTGCATTATTTGAACAATTATTTATTCAGAAAATATATTGAAGGTAAGAATTTTATAATGTAATTTATTTAACGTATTTCCTCGATTCGTGGTGCGACATTTGATGACTTTTGAGGACCCGACATTTGAGGACCCGACTTTTGAGGACCCGACAATTGAGGATTTGACTTTTGAGGACCCGACTTTTGAGGATTTTCCCGACATTTGAGGACCCGACTTTTGAGGACCCGACATTTGAGGACATACACAATTTCAAAAAAAAATAAATGAAATTTTATTTTATATCATTATAAAAAAAGATAAAGCCTTCCCCAAAGGCTAATGGGAGCAAATAAAGCTATCCGTTATTTGGATCATCCAAGTTTTTAAAATCTTATGCGTAGAGCTGGGATTTTTATGTTTTTTAATCTTTTTCACAAAAAGGTTCTAAAATAATGTAAAATGACAGAAAAGAAGAATTTGATGTAAATCATTGAATTATTAAAAATATTTAGAAAAATTTTATTATATTTATTTTTTCATAAGTTTTCGATTTTCGACGACTTCCGGTTTCCGACGTTTTGGAGTTGGAATCCCGACTTCAGTCAGGTTCCGGCAGGTCCCGGTTTTGCCCAAGATTCCCGGTCCCGTACAACTCTAATTTTAATTTTCAAATGTTTTTGTGTTAAATGCGAATTTTTTATTTGTATCCATGTACATAGTCATGGGTTCAATTCCTGTTGATGCTCCATCACTTTTTTGAAATTTTATTTTTTTTTGATATTTAATCACATAAATTCATTTTTGCTCCCATTAGCCTTTGGGGAAGGCTTTATCTTTTTTTATAATGGTATAAAATAAAATTTCATTTTTTTTTTGAAATTGTGTATGTCCTCAAATGTCGGGTCCTCAAAAGTCGGGTCCTTAAATGTCGGGAAAATCCTCAAAAGTCGGGTCCTCAAAAGTCGGGTCCTCAAATGTCGGGTCCTCAAAAGTCAGGTCTTCAAATGTCGGGTCCTCAAAAGTCAGGTCTTCAAATGTCGGGTAGCCCCTCGATTATATGCCTCCCCATTAATTTGACCCCCCCCCCCCCCCCTCCTCTCCCTTGAATATAAACACCCTTTAGAGGGGTGTTGAACAATAGCCCCTGGGCTTCTAATCGAAGAAATACGGTATTTATTTATTTATTTTAATAGCAATACGAAAAATTGTAATTCAGAGGATGAATTTCAGAAAAATTTTCATTTCATTTATCGGGGGTGAATTTAAGGGATTGAATTTTTTGTCATATTAAACGAGCTGTAATACCAGAAGGAACGGAGTGTGGGAGAAAGTGGGATAAAGTACCTGAAAAGCACCTCTAAAAGGAACGCCCGTAGCTCAGTTGGTTAGAGCACGGCACGGATTGCTGGGGTCGTGGGTTCGAGTCCCACCGGGCGAGTTACCTTTTATGTTCTACAGAGCCCCTAACTGCTATTTAAAGTGTTGATTTGATGAATTTTAAATCTTTTATTGATAATTCAATTAAGAAAAAAATCCGGAGATGGCAAGTCAATTACCAGCAGTGAAGCCAATGTTTTTAATTGGCGGAAGAATTATAGGCTTATTTAATGTAGTGCAAAAATTTAATTCAATTTCGAAATGTTTTTGGAAAAACTGCGAAAACGAATTGGAGAATGTGAAGCTAAAAGACGAGAAGATGGAATTGATAAATGAGGAGGAAATTAAAGAGGAGAAAGATGAAGGAAACACACAGAGAAAAGGCGAAAGGAAAAGAACAAAAAATTTAATGGGCCAACAAAAATTGAAAAACTTCAAAATGAATTTGAGCAAAAAATGGGAAAAATGTTTCAAAATGTAAAAGAAAAAGCAAAGGAAGAAAAGGCAAAATTGGAAAAAGCAATGGTAAAAGATGAAAATTACAAGAAAGAAGAAGCAGAAAACATGGAAAAAGAATACGAACACAAATTTGGCACTTTCAACTCGTCGCCCTTTGTATAACAATGCCTTCGTTCGTTTGCCTAAAAACGACGACTTTTCCCCCATTTTTTCGGCTTTTCCTTGGGAATTTCTCTGTCTTTTCCATTTGTTTATTTTGGGGAATTGATCTTTTTGATTTTATTTAATTTTTTTTATATTAAGTACAATTTATTCACGTATTTCTCTTTGCACATCCCCCGCTTCCTCTCACTTTGTCTATTAAAATGGATACATTTGCTCGAGAATCAGTTCTTCTGCTGCTCGCTTCTCAAATTCAGCTAAGATCTGATGCAAATTGTCTCGTGATCATATAGAAGGATTTGCGCCGAATACCTTTTCCTCTAATGCCATTTGCTGGCGCATTTTCATATCAGAAACAATTTGTTGCCACCGCTGAAATTCTTTAGCATCCTTTTGAAAAATTTGCTACACATCTGTTTTGGTTCAAGCACCTCCCCCCAAATGTAATGCCAGCCTTCTATCGAGTTGTTAGTTCTTGAGAGTCCCTCTTTAATTATGTTCTTTCAAATTCCAAAGCGAAATCAAAAGATATGTACACGAAATATGCCTAATTTTGCCACAATTGGAAACAGAGCGTTTCTTTGTCCCAAATTCACATATTGAACCCAAGCACGCAGCCATCCGTCGCACCCTTGTCCATAATCTCACTCTTGTTCTCTGGCATTAATTTGAGGATGTGCAATTACATATGATGGCCCAATATACGTCAGCACAAAATACTTTTTTGATCTATTCATTTAAATCAAATGAAAAAAAAGTGGTCATTTTATGAATAAAATACTACTAAATTTTCAAAAAAAAAAAAAGTTTCCTCTACTATAATATATATTTTTTTAATTTGCAAAAATTTATTAAAAGTTGTTACGAACGAATTCCGAAGAATTTAGACTCATTAATTTTGTCCCTAACTTTTTTTAAAAGTCGATAAAATTTTTTGAAATTTATCAGAATAACAGAGAAATCTTTGGGCTATCTAATCATATCTGTTGGATATGATGGATTTTAATTATTATTTGAATTAGCGCCAATACAGTAACGATGATGTTCCTGTTGTTTTTGGTCGCCACGTCATCCAGTCATTATTTTTCCTCCGCTGTTCTGCCTCATTCATTATTATTTTTCATTATTATTTTTATCATCATTTTCAGTTCTAAATCATTTCTGTTTTGCTCCTTCCACTTTTGCCTTCCTCTGACTCCGTCGTCATCATTATTTATTTGTTTTGTTTATTATTATTTTTGTTATCATTTGTCTTCCAACAATAAACATTATTTTTCTGTTGTTCCTTTACGGACACAACATTGGCGACGCCCGAGTGCATATTTTGTGCATTACCGTGAATTCACGCAAAAAGCTACTCTGACGGCCACCCCACATAACCCATAACACTAAAGTTATTCCCCATCTGACGCAAGCCTGAAGAGTTTCTCAGTATCCTGACTGAGTAAAGCTAAGTGTGTGTTCGGTATTTGCCTAATATTACAAGTGGCATAAAGTTAATTTTATATTTGTTATTATTTGTCATTGTCACTTCGAATTCATTCTCTTTATAATGGCGACGAAGGAAGAGCTCAAAATTATTTTGGAAGCGTAGCAAAAACAGTTTTTGGATTTGATTTCAAAAATTTTGCCTCAAAATTCGGCACCAAGTGCCAGTTCTTCTGACCTGTTCAGTCAAATCAACAGTCAACTTACGCAATTCCACTACGACCCCGAGGCTGATGAAACATTCTCACTTTGGTGGGATCGTTTTGGACAATTTGTCGAGAAGGACGGTAAGGATTTGACCGGCAACATGTAAGTGCGTTTGATTTTGGGTAAGCTATCGGCAACGGATTATTTGAGGTATGAACAGCAAGTTCTTCCTAAGAAGCCCGCCGAAATTGAGTTTCAGCTTACGATTTCCACTCTTAAGGCATTATTTGGTGACACTAAATCAATTTTTGTCAGGCGCTTCGAATGCTTTCAGCTGTCGTGCGGCCCCTTGCAAAATGTCATGGAATTTGGTGCAATGGTCAATGCTCGCTGTGAACGCGCCGACATGACTCTGTCAAAGGAGGAGGTCAAATGTCTTATTTTCATCACAGGTCTGAGCGACGCGCACAAAGAACTTCGACAAGAGTGTCTCCGCCAAATGGAAAAAGCTCGAAAATCAACTGACTTTGGAAGCACTTTTGGAAGAGTGCCGTTCCATCCAATCGCTTCAAAATTCGGCTGCCGCTTTGTCTGGTCCCGGACAAGTTCATTCAGTGCAGGTCCGACCGCAACGAGTAAGCGATGGAAGTAAGAAGTCGAACCGAGGTAAAATGGTCAACCAAAAGGGCAATGTTTCGGTTCCAAATTCGAAAGAGTATAATTTTCCTTTCAATTCGAATAGGACCGATGAAGATCAGCAGCAAAAGTGCAAGCGATGTGGTCAATTCCATCTCAACAACTGTCCTTATGCAGAGGATGTGAATTGCTACCGCTGTGGAAAACGTGGACACATCAGACCCGTTTGTCCTGAACGCATGCAGTCAAATGCTGTCACTGTGGCCTCAACATTTTGTGTTACTCAAAAGTGCCACGACTGGATTTGGACCAATCCACTGATCAATGCTCATCCTGTCAAACTTGCGGCTGACTCGTGTTCGCATCTGACAATTATTCAGGAACCACTTTGGATAAGTTTGGGGAGTCCAAAACTCAAAAGTCAAGGTAAAAAAGTTGGTAGTTTTTCCGGGCATAAATTGAGTTTGTTGGGCGAATTTGATTGTTTGGTGAAATTTAAAGGTGTTGAATTTAAGCTCAAATGTTCAGTAGCAAACACCGGAGCTCCAAACATCATGGGACTTGATTGGATTGTGCCGCTTGAAAAGGCCACGCAGTCTCCCATCGCGACAACATTGGATTTGTCAAGCGCCCCAGCAAAGGTCAACACAATTGATGAACGTCCTCGTCATTTCAAAATCGGTGACACTGTTCGTGTGTTGAACTACGGAAAAACTGGCAAGTCAAATTGGTTCGAAGGCAAAATCGTCGCTGGTAAAGGTCTGATTTGGAAAGTCAAAATTCCATTGTTGAATATTACTGTCAACCGACATGTAAACCAAATGCGTTCTTTTGCCCCTTATCAATCAGAAACGACGTTTCCGAATGATACAGTTGACCAAGTTCCGCAACAACAAAGTCCTTGCCACCGCTCTGTCGCGATTACTCCGCCGACCAACTTGCCAGTTCAACCAACGCAACGTCCTCATGCTGGTATTAACAATGCTAAAAATCTGCAGATAATTCACTTATCTGCAGATAAATCCATATTAACAATGCTAGGGCTAGGTATCCGTATTAACAATTCAGTTTTCTTTTGATGCAGATTATTTTATCTGCAGCTACCCTATCCGCATATCCTTAGCTGCAGATAACTATCCTTAGCATTATGAATACCAGCATGAAAATTATCCTTAGCCTTAGCGCTAGCGCGACTCGGTATTAACAATGCTAGAGATAGGGTAGCGGATAGGCAGCTGCGGATAAAATCCCCTAGCCTCCTCCCGATGAGGATAGTTGGTTAATACTTACACGTAAAAACAAAAGTAAATAATTTAATTTTGATTAAAATTAATTGTTTTATGACGAAAAATTAAAGAAAAAACATTTGGGCAGGTTGTAAATTAAAAATAATTTTATTAACTTAAAAAATTAGCACGCAAATGGATGGGTAAATTATTTATTAGTTTGGGTTAAATTTTGTGTTGAGAAGTCAAAGAAAAATTAAATGCAGTCTCTATTAATAAAACGCAATAAAAATAATTTTATATATTATACACTTTTTATGAAAAATAATAATGTTGGGAATTTTTCTGGTAAAGTTTTAAAAATTTTTAAGAAAAATAGAATTTTTCACAATTTGAATGAAATTTTTTGAAAATATTTTGTTCGAAAAATATTCTATAAATATTTTCGTGAACAAAAAAATAATAATAATGGGTTATTTTCAATTCATAAGGGTATTTCATGTCGCTTCTTTGGGGTGTGTTTTAATTTTTATCGCAAAACTTTTTTTTATGTTTATTTCAACATTTACCTAAATACGGAATTAGGAATTTGCCTCCTTATTAATAATTATTAACAAAAATAAGTTTTTTTTCATCATTTAATTATTACTGGTTAAGGAGAAAAGAAAAAGAGACGTGGTGAGAGAGCTATCCGGAGCTAGGTAGCTATAGATAAAAAAATCCTTAGCGGCAGATAATAATCCTTAGCATTGTTAATACAGATTTTAGCTACAGATTTTTTTATCTGCAGCTACCCTAGCGGTAGCCTTATAGCTGCGGCTTAATATCTTTAGCATTGTTAATACCAGCATCAGAGACAACGCCGTCCGCCGATACGTTATTCGCCGTGACGACAACATTACTTAAGAAGGGAGACGTTGGACTTTTAATTTAAGAAGGGAGATGTTGGATATGATGGATTTTAATTATTATTTGAATTAGCGCCAATATCCTGTTGTTTTTGGTCGCCACGTCATCCAGTCATTATTTTTCCTCCGCTGTTCTGCCTCATTCATTATTATTTTTCATTATTATTTTTATCATCATTTTCAGTTCTAAATTATTTCTGTTTTGCTCCTTCTACTTTTGCCTTCCTCTGACTCCGTCGTCATCATTATTTTATTTGTTTTGTTTACTATTATTTTTGTTATCATTTGTCTTCCAACAATAAATATTATTTTTCTGTTGTTCCTTTGCGGACACAACAATATCAAGGGTTGTATGCATTAATGAAGTTTGAACAATTTCCATGCCTTTAAACGACCATACTTTGTATGAACATAGTTTCGACTAATATGGTACCAAATGATATTTAAAATATTTTTTATTTGGAACTGGTCGCACGGAACACTGGCATTAAAGCTTTAGAATGATACCATGTCACATGACCATGTCAGTGGTGCGGCTGGCGGTGAACATCATGATGAAGTAAATTATTATTATTAATATTATTATTATAGCAATGGAATTCGAAAAATTGGCTTATTAAAGCCCAAAAATGTAAAAATGAAAAAATTCAACAATTTATTTTTAGTTGCAAATGAAAAATGAACATTTATTTTTAGTTAGGTTTTCATAGATTAAATCAGCCATTTATGCTTTTATTTTAAGATGCGTATATTGTCAATGGACGGATAAATATTATAACAAAAAGGCCTCATATTCAGAGTAGGAAGTAAACCTGAATATGATCGAGACTATTTTGATTAGGTTCATAAATTAGGAGCTTTTTTTTTGTTAAAAATCGCTTTGTAAATTATATCTCTCACAATTCATCAAAATCTAAATCAGCTATTATTCTTTTATTTTCAGGAGATCGGATTGAATTTTCAAATAACGAAAATTTCAATTGTGCCTAAAGATTTTGAAAAAAGACTTTTTTTTGTTTATTTTGTGCATTATTCCCAAATTTATTACCAAAAATGGAAAAAAAAAAGGAAAAGAAATATACACCCATAAGAATCGAATTAAAATATTCTCAAAAATTCATGTGCAAATTTTTTATTTTATTTTTTTTGATTTTAAAATTATTTATCTCAATACTGATTTGGCTTAATTTGTTACTTTTTGGGTTATTTTTGTCATTTTACACCCCTAAATTTGAGGCTTTATAGAGCCTATTTTTTATTTTTTAGTGCCTATTTATGGGTTTTTTAGAGCCAAAAGCCTACCTATTTTGGCAATTTTTAGAGCCTAAAATTTAAGCCCTATTGATCAGAATCGGGTCCATGCCGGCCTCAAGGTTTATCCAAGCGACAGCCGCAGTATTTTTTATATCTGATTGAAAAAAATGTAAAAATTTTTTGGTTTAAATTTGGCATAAATAATGATCCCAAAAATCGCAGGCATTAAAAAAATAAACGCCACACATTTCAGCACAGAATACTTATATTCATTTAATCCTTGTTAACAATGATCGGAATGAAATACAAAATTGAGAATTACGGAAATGAAATACAAAAAGGGGATACGATAGACACTAGAGATCGGATCGGTCGGTTTTTTTTTTCGGTTTTTTTCGGTATTTTTCGGTATTCGGTTTCGGTTTTTAAAAAAATGTTTTTGGCTTCCTTTTTTCAATTTTCCAAAATTAGTAGACCATTCGATAGAGCTTCAATAGCTTTACAATTAGTTCAGAGGTGATCTTTAGCTTTTTCTTTAATAAAAATGTTTTAATGCTTTTTTTGGAAAAAATATAAAAATTCAAAAAAAAACCGAAACCGAAACGATATACCGAAAATTTTTCTTCGGTTTTTTTCGGTTCGGTTTTTTTCGGTTTTTAACCGAAACCGACCGACCGAGAAATTTTTCAGTTTTTCGGTTTTTTCGGTTTCGGTTTTTTTTCGGTTTTTAACCGAAACCGACCGACCGACCCTCTTGTCCGGTCTCTAATAGACACAGTCATATCATTTTGAAATCGATCATAGTTTTGTCGTTTGTGTATAGGTGTGATGAGGATTTATCCTCATTTTGTGGTTTTTTTTTTTTTTTTTTTTGAAATACCGATAAAGGTTTCAATAGTGCTAGGTCACTTCACAAAAAGTGCAAATTTGCTAAATTTTTGACTAAATCAACTCATAACTTTTCTCAACACAACAAAATTGCACAATCTTGGTATCATACGATAGCCCTTGAATTGCTTTATTAGCTTGCTAAATTACAAAAAATTTTATTAAGTTTATCAAAAGTTATAACAATTTTTTTTGCTAGAACTTTTGATAAACTTAATAAAAATTTTTGAAATTTAGCAAGCTAATAACGCAATTCAAGGGCTATCGTATGATATGAAGATTGTTCAATTTGGTTGTGTCTGAGAAAGTTATGAGTTGATTTAGTCAAAAATTTAGCAAATTTGCACTTTTTGTGAAGCGCCCAAATTTGCTGGAAACTGATGAGCTGTTGTACCAAAAAAGATTTGCATGTGTGGCTCAGTGGTTTTTAAGATACTAAAGGGACAAAGGAAGGAGGTTCGAGTCCGTTGTGCAACATGAATATTTTTTATTTATTTTTGCCCAAAATATTAAAAAATAACGATTTTTGGGAATTATTTTTGGAGGTTTTTGTCAACCAAATTGGACAATTTTGGTATCATTCGAACTTATAAATTGAAAATGAACGCTCCAATTCGCAGGATTGAATTGGAGCATGTTTGTATTTGCAATCACTTCGGGTGGCAAATTCATTTAAACATTTTCATAATCATTTTTTTTTCTTAAGGGATATTCAAATCGGAAAATATGCACAAAAATGGCAAAATATGCAAATAATCGGAAAATATGCACAAAAAATGGCAAAATATGCACAAAATATGAAGAAAAACCCAAAATATGCAAAAATATGCAAATAAAAGTCCCGATTTTTATACGCAAACACAAAAAAGAAAGTGTTTCTCCTACTATTTAGAGCATGGAGAAGCCAGGAAAAAAATATGCATTTGCATACTTTTGGCAGCCCTGTTAATAAACTAATGAAAGCAGGCATTGAAAAAAAATCATGCTATACATTATACTTTTATGTTGTCATTTCACATGTATTTTTTTTACTTTAAATGCATAGAAAATACACACAGTATAGGGCAGGACTCGAAGTGGAGAGACCCGCTCCCATTCCAACTTTTGGCGACTAACTCATAGACCACTGAGACAAAAAATCCAACTTATTTACACTGGGGTGCTAGTGCGTTTCATAAAAATGCCACCCCCATCCCATCATTTCCAAAAATTCTTGCAAAATTTGTCGAAAGGTTGAAAATTTTTTAAAAAAAATTAGGAAATACATTTAAAAATTTCTTAGAAAGTTAAATATTACAAGAATTTTATAATTCCAATTTTCTCTGAGAATTTTTATTTGAAATTTTTTCATGTTTTTTTTGTAAGATTTAATTTTCACAAAAATTTTTGTAAATTTTGTCGAATTTTTTTTTTATAAATATTTTTCAAGAAGTATTATGACTGTCGAAGTGACAAAACAAAATTGTGAAATTATCAGAACAATACTCACAATTCTGGGTACGGAAATCAAAATACAAAAAAAGGGATACTCGTAGGCACTGTCATTATTATTTATTTTGAACCTCATTAATTTAATGTCACTGGGCATGCATGAATTTTTAAGCGGGATCTCATTCATCGAAATCATTAGTGAACCAAGCAACAAAGAAATGAGAAAAGTGCATTTGCCAGGGAATTCATTTAAATTAGTCAAAAAAGCTCGGAAATTAAACATTTTAATTTTCAATTTTATTTTATTTTAATATTCAGTTTTACACATTTAAATGAATAAAGCTGAACCGTACTTAGTCGGCATTCTTAAATAAAGTGAACTTAATTAGGCAATAATTAACACTGGAACCGAAAATAAAAATATATTT
>SIJG01000333.1:0-16370 GCA_023374025.1 Heterodera schachtii
TCCGATCAATAATAGTCTCCCCTCTCTCCCCCAATTTTTCCTTAAAATTATAAAATTTCTTACTGCTCAAATCCACAATATGATGAAAATTTTTATGAATCGAGTTCTGGCGTATATTACAAAATTCTACAATATGTAATTAAATATTTATAAATAAAATATTTTGTGCAAAAATTTCAACCAAAAGTTTATGAAGGAGGAAACATGCAAATTTAATATGATTATTACATTAAATCATAGTTTTGATTCAATTTAATAAATAACTCTCTATAAAATAAAATAATAAAATAATTTGTCTAACACTGACACTGGGTTTGACGTTTTACTCAGTTATACCAACCTAACCCTTTAAGAAGTATGAATTAGAAAATTAAATAGGAAAATTTATCATACTAACACTTTAAAATTTCTTATTAATTTTTAAAAATTCTCAATAGTGTCGAATATCAAACACAAAAAAAGACAGAAGAGGGAAACACTAATTATATAAATATCAAATATTATTATAAACGATTTCGACAAAAGAGAATTTGTCATTGAATTATTGTTTTTAAAAACATGCCTTACTTGGATTGAATTTTATTAAAATACATGTAATTTATTAATTATTTAATTAAAATTATGCTCTTACAAAAATATAAAATTAAATTCCAAAGAAAATTAGTTATTCCTAATGAATAATTGCATGAAAATTTGTAATGCTCACATTTTTACGATAAATTGAGAAAGAAAATGCATCCAAGGAAATTCTAATAAATAACACAAATAAATTAAATAATTTATAAGATGAGGCCAAGTAAAATGGTTAAATTTTAATAAATAAACGATGGTCTATTTTTGAAAATATATATATTAAATAATTAATAAAAAAACAAATAGAACTCGGTTCATTTTTATTAAGAGACATAAATTAAAATGTTCTAATATAATGAATCCAATAATCACTGAACATTTACTAATAATTCGTTAAAGCAAAAATCTTCGAGGTAGTTTTTTCATATCGAACAAAAATCAAATACAATTATTAATATAAATATTGAAAAATAAAAAGTGCTAAAGCCAACAAAGGTGTTATGTAATTTCGTATGGGTGTTTCATAAATCTGCAAATTAGGGAAATGATTTACTTATTTTTTTCATGAAATACAAAATTTTAAGTCTGTGCTCTCCAAAATATGAACTATCCAGAATATAACAACATCATTCAAATAAAAAAGTAAAGAACATCTAAAAGTTCTCACCAAACAGATTAATTTATTTTATTATTAATTAATGAAGCTTTGCATTTTTAATTTTGATGAATTAGATTATTTTTTAAATTAGTTGTTTTTTAATTAGATTAACATTTATTTGAACTGAGAATATGTTTTGGATATCATTTTCATCTTATATTAATAAATTTTATAAGGGCGATTTTAAAATATATTAATGTAGTGAAAAACTTGATTAAATTTATTTAAAAATTATAACGAAAACACAAATAAACATAATTAGTGAAAATTTATTTCATTAATTATAAATAATTATCTTCTTTGTTTTATAAGCTTAAGAAATTAGTGTAAACTCGTTTTATATTTTGTTTTTTTTTTAAATATTTTAAAAATATTTTTTTGAGATTAATATGATGTTTTTTGCTGGTTATTATTTTAAAAAGCTGTATTTTAAAACAAACTGTAATTTTGTTATGTATATAATTTCACAAAATTCTCTTTGGAAGTCTCGAACAGCCGCAAGTATTAGATAGAAAATATAGAATAATTTTAATTGCTATTGACCTTTTTATATTTCTCCCATATCATGAAAACAGTAAAGAAATATTCAATTGTTGTTGTTTTTTTAAAAATACTGAAAATAGGTGCCAAAAAAGCCGAAATAGGCACAAAAAATGAGTTAAATCATTGTTTTTTTCTTACGCTTTTATTTTGCCTAATATAAGCATATTCGTTTGTAATAAAACCCACCAAGACGTTTTCAAAAAAAGCCGGTTTATTTTTAGTTAAATATTTTAAGAGTATTTGATATTTTTATTTTTTAACAAGTGATATTACAAATTATTAATATTATTTATTATATTTTTATGCCGAAGGTTCAATTTTTAATAATAATAATTCATCGAGGAGAATTCTCTATCCTTGTCACTTCGTCATCCTAAAACAAAATATGAAATATTATTATACTTATTTATTAACGTATGTTTATTTTGTTCTGAGTTTAATAAGATAACTTTTGTAAAAGTCTAAAAATTTAATTTTTACTTTTTCGATTATTATTCGAATTTTAAGTTTAAATATTTTCACAAAAATTGCACAGTCCTTAATATAAATACTTTCATTTCTTTCTTTCTGTTTAGAACTTGCTAATATTTTCGTCGAGCGAGAAACAAATTAGTTTTTATTTATTTAATTGCAATTAGAGTTCTAATAATTTTTATATATTATTCAATTCATTTGATCATTAATTTTCATTAAAAAACTTTAGAATATTTTCAAATGTTTATTTTTCTTTTATTGTAACTAACTAATAGTAATATTTAATTAATTTTATATATTTTTTGGGTATTGTTAGAGAAGGAAATAAATCTGGAAGAATTTCCGGATTCTAGCACCTTAATTGAACATTTTATTCTTGTATATTTAATTGAAAAATTAAACAATTATTTATTCCATTGACCAGCTTGAATGTGTTGTATTACACGCGAACCTTAATTAATATATGCGTTATATTTAACAAAGTTTCTGATTGTAAAAAACTTTATTTCAAAATCGGAAACAGTCTGAAAGAAAGCTTTTAACAATTTTAATGCAAATATTTTCAAGAATTCTACAATTTTATTTTAAAAAAATTTGAATTTATAAAGCTGTTGATATGTTTATATTTTATTTTTCTCGACAACAGATGATTACATTTTTTGATTTTAGCGTTAAAAATACATTAAATAAATTTTCCTAACATTACCTGGTTCCAAAAGCTTGACAACTGTAGTTCCTTAAATTGTTAAGTTATTATTTGATGAAATTAAATCATAATAAAAAATAGTAATACTAAATTGTAAAAATAAAAATATTCATTTACCAGCAAAGATGCATTAAACCAGAAATAGTTTTCTTAAATTTTTAATTTATTTTTTACGAAAAAAAAAATTAATTCTGTCAATGAGTGCTGGTTATTTTTTATATTAAGTTTCTTATTTTGTCAAATGCTGCGGATTATTTTTTGTATTGATTTTATAATTGACAATGAGATGGTTGACTTTTATTTTTTATTTATTAATGCTAAATTTAAGAACAAGATTTTTAATATTTGTAATCATTTTTATATTTTGTCAATATTCTGTTGATCTAACATTTTTTTTATTCATTTTGCTATTTTGGCAATATTCTGTTGATCGAAAAAATTCGAGGAACAGGAAGGGGGGAGGGAGTCATGCGGTGCCGATAGGCGCCGCCGTGAAACATTTTGTAATTTTTAATGCGATTTGTTCAATCAATTCCGAAATCCGTTTCACAAATTGGCTTTGGGATCATTGATTCATAAATTTTTTTAGATATGCGAGTCTAGTGGAATTTATCTTTTTTGACATATGCCCCAAAGATTTTCAAATCATTTTCTAGTTCGCCGATGTCAGCTTGCTCATTTAATCTCAAAGCAGATTTGCTTTTTTATTCATACTTTATGTAAAAATTAAATAAAACTTCAATTGTTTATTTTATATTTTTGAAAAATTTGATACGCAAAAGTCGTTGCAAACCCATCTATAAAGAATACACTTATAAAAACTAATGAATAAAAGTTGTGTTTGAACATCCAAAAGTAGCCTAAACTTAGACTTAACTAAGACATTGTACGAGTTGCATTTGTACATTTTTACAAAATAAATAATGAAGATATATATTAAATGTTATAAATGATATGTTAAGTAAAATTTCTATAAAAATATTTTTTGTCTTTTGTAGTTTTAAATATGCTATTTTATTTTTCTCTTAATTGATTCATTAAAAATTTCCTGTAAAATTTATTATGTTTTTAACTAAGTCATTCTTCTTGTAAAATTAATTGCTTTAACGCATTTAGGCAAAACATTTTTAAAAATTTATTTTAATTTCTTGTTTTATGTTTTGCTTTTTAAAATTGCTGTAGATTATTTTTTTATTATATTGTATAAACATTGTTTTGTTTTCATATAACATTTTAACGAATTACATTAATTTTATTTTGAATTTTGTAATTAAAATTTTATTGTTTCATTTAATTTTTATCTAATATTGCTATATAAATTATATTTTCTTGTCCAGCAGATATATCTCAATGTTTGTATCTGTGCTGATTTAAGTTAAGGGCTGAAATAAATTTGCAGTTTTGTTATAATCTTGGTTTATGTACGCGGATAGATCGGGCCAAAGTTGCGAACTTTTTTTCTAAATTAAACCAAAAAAATAATTTTTTTTTAATTTTTAAAGAATTCTGTGGGTATTTTATTTAATTATTCGTGAATTTATACTAGCCAATTAAAAAGGTCATTTGTTGCTGGTTTCAAAATCAAAATAATAATTTTTTTTATCCAAAACAAGTTTTAACTGATGCATATCAATTTTCCTTTTATTTTTTCTAATATGTTTTTATTTTTTTAAATGTATGTACGAATGATATTTCTAATTTTATTTAATCATCAATTAAATTTATTCAAATACCATCATGTGTCCAATTAAGAAAATTGTGCTATATTGATCTCAGTTTTCTTAAATTATTCAAATATTTATTGAAATTAGTTTTTTATAAAACATACAAATAAAATAATTATAAAAAACTATATCATATAAGTTTATTTTAGTAAGTAAAGGCTTCCAATATGAAAACTGGATCATTATCATCGTCAAAGCTGCGCTGTTTATAACAAAAATAATAAATTTATATATTAAAACTGTTTCATGAATTTTTTTTTAATTTTTATTTTATTTGTCAAATCAGTTAAATACAGTTTATTTTTCGCACCGGATAATTATATTGTTGACTATTAATGCATTTGCATCAAATTCTCTAGTATTATCAACAGTTTTATAATTCATTATTTTCACATGACTTAAATATTTAGAATATTGAAATGTTTCAATATCTTTTGTTGTTTTGTGTCATTATAATTCATTTAATAGTTTTTTAATTGAAAATTTATATTTATATATATGGTTTTAATTTTTTTAAACATGATGAATTCCATTATCTCATTCCTTTTTTCTCCAAGGTCTTATTTTATTAGTTTTTTAAAAAAATATTTTTACATCAATCAAATTGAAAGATTTTTAATGAATTTTTTAGAATTATTAAACATTAATATAAAAAATTTTCTCGGCCACATAGAACGTAATATTTTGTTTCATAAAAATTAAATTACTTTTGAAATTCCTAAGTGAACTTGGCTTATCGAAATGTATTTTTATGGATTGGTCAATCACTTTCATATTAGCATGAAAACTTTATAATAATTTATAAATTGGTGTTGGGAGGTCTATAAATTCAAATGATTGAGAAACCTCTTAAATATTGCAGAATAAGTTTGAGAATTTTCTGGTAAAATGTAATTTATTTGGATAATTGGTGGTTATTGAAGCGTGACTCGATCATACTAAATAATTAAATTTACAATCTTACATGTATTATTTATTAATTTTAATATTTTCCAATTATCTATCATTCTTGCAAGAGTTTGCCATTTTTGGCCGTTCCTATTAAAAGTGCAATGAAACAGACGCATGAAGTAATAATTAAGATTTATTTTTGCTTAATTAAGACGGACCGTTTGATTTTCTCTTCTTTTTAAAGAAATTTTTGGTTTGAGTCAAATATATTTTCAGTAATCTGTTGACATTTTTTGGAAAATTCCTTAACAAAAATGCAATAAAACCAAAAAATACACCCCCTAAGAATCGACTTAAAAAATTTTTCAAAAATACCACTGATAATTGGAAAATTTTCTTAAAAATTCTTCTCGAGAATTTTTTTTTCTTGACAAATTTTAATTTAAAAATGTTCAGTATTTGATTAGGAAATAGTTCAAAGGAAATGTACTTCATTTGCAACTGCAACAGTGAATAAAAATTTCTTTTGCTCAATTTTTGGCTGAAAATTATGTCACTATTTGTTACTATTTCGGACTTTTTTCACTATTTTTTCACTTTTTTGGCACTTTTTCATCACTTTTTTAGATAACTATTTCGGGATTTTTCGTCACTAAAAGTCGGGTCCCTATTAATATTCTCCATTCCATTCATTCCTTTCTTCCTTGACAACCCCCTCCCCACTGCTTCTTCGCTTCCTCTTTCACCACTTCCCCCACCGCGAGTCTTGTTTAATCGATACACAATTTTTTTAAATTCATTCTTCCCCCTCCTCGTTTGCAAATTGCGTTTTCTCCCTCCCGTCCTCGCTTTCATCGCGTTGGCTCTTACTTTGACCAATATTTAACATGTATAAACTAGCTTTAGTTTTTAAATTGAAGGCTAATCCTAAATATTAAGTTTTAGTCAAAGGTCCTATACTCCATTGAAAAAATGAAGCCTAGTGAAAAGATCTTTGGGCCTAGTGATAAAATATTAAATGAAAACAAAAATTATAATGCAAAAATTATTTTTTAAGAAAAATTATATTAAAAATTTAAACCCAAATTGTTATGAAGTGAAAATAAAAATGATGCGATGCTGATACGATATAAATTAAAAGTGTGATGATAAGTCTAAAGTATGATGCGAAAGCATCATAACAAAAAGCTTTTTAAGATTATAGCTAGGTGAAAGCTGAATCGATGTAGTGTATTAGGGTAAACAAAAATTAATGAAAAATTAATATCAAAGAATTTTTGAAAAAAAATTAACAGATGAATCCAGGAAAAAACACCGTTATTATGTTTCTACAAGTATATAAGAAAATCATCCGATTGAATTCAAATATGGTTAAAAAATATTTGCATGTGTTATTTATGCACACAGCAATAATGGACGATTCTCTATTTAAATAATAAAAAATCTAAATTTATGAAAACGGAGCCTTCACATTGCTTAAAATAGGGTTTCCATTTGGAGCACGTGAATACATTTCATTGCACGTGTGAAGAAGATTAAATCATAACATATAAATTGCAGAAATCAATAAAACTCCAAAGAAAACCAAAATTATTACACTAAACTTAATCAAATCAGATTTAAAAAATTTGACAACCAATTTTGCTAACTAATTTTCTCGAACATTGACAAGAAACAACTGTTTAAACAATTCGATCGAAAATCATATTTAAATTAAACTATAAAAAACAAAATATATTCTTTTAAATTAGAAATCTCCAAAAATTTATATGATTTGAATTATATTAAAATAAAAAAAATTGAACTCCACTTTTTAAACAGACTCATATACAAGAATAAAAAATCTATGTTACATAATAAATTGATGCATTTAAATATTGTTTGAATTTAAATTAAATGGAGAATTTTAATTACAAGGGCAATTTTTGCACACAAAGGTACTCTTATCTCGCGTTCAAACGCTTTCAATTTTCCGTAAATTTTTATTAAAACTACTCTTTTACCAAAGCTCAAAAAAAATTATTTTATTAATAATTTCTTTAAATTCCCACATAGAAAAATAAATACAAATAAACTCTTTGAACTTTCGCTAAATGTAAATTAATATTTTGCATAATAATTTTTTCCAGTGTTTTTTAAACAAAGCTCGAAAATATTTAACAAAGCTAAATTTTATAAATTAGTAAATTCACCATCAGCAAAAATTTTCAGGATATTTCTTTTCAAGATTTAATAGATTTAAACATGTGTCAATGCTTTGCTATGAATCATTCAAAGCTTGGTAGTTTTCTGGGAAATTATAAAATCTTTCCATTGTTTACATTTTCGTGGAGTTCCTAAATCAGTAGAGGAAATAAATATTTTGAAATTTTTTTTTGTTAATCCATCTAAAAAGAAAAGTCGAATTGGAAAAAAAATACTAACTAATAAAATAATTACCGTTTTTGACTTTTATTAAAAACTTACCGTTTTCCACTTTTATTTTATTTTCCATTTGTTTCGTTTGCTTCATATTTGGCTTCAGCAATTCCTCATATTTTTGTAGATAATGGCTGTTTTTGTAAACGGTTTTAGGGTGCCGAATTGCTTTGGTCGGTTTGCGGCCACCTTAGCAGCTTTTATTTGGCTTTTTACACACAACACATTCAATCTCGTTGTCATTGCTTTTTCTATAGAGACCAATTTTCCAAATTGGATTTTCCGATGCTTTAAATAAAATTATATTTTAATGAGTATTTTTTTTATTTAAAAGAATATATTTTTTCAAGTATCGGTTATCTTCGGTTCTGTTTTTCACTAATTCAAAACCATCCATGCTACCCTCAGAAATAAATTTTAAACAAACAGATTACTGCCCCACATAAGCCTCGTGAATTACCGGCTATGTCACTTCTACTCTTGAGAAACAATAAAATTTTGGAAAAATTCTAACCATAAAGGCCAAACGGCCTATTTTAATAGGCATAATTTAGTTTATCTAAAACCATAACAGCGCTAGCAAAAAAAATAAACCTTTAAAAGGTTTAGTTTTTTGTATGTGCACATTTTTATGTTCAGAAAGACCATCCGTTAAGCACATATTCATGGCTATTCGATGACAGAACTCCATCTGTCAATAGACGAGTGTGTGACAAAGTCATTGCATCCATTCTGTTCAGAATATCTTCATCAGCATCATCTTAACTCGGCCTTTGTATTAACATTATATTTATGGAATGTTGAACTATTTATTTGTTTGCGACAGCGTAATAAACGCCCATCATATTCCGTCAAAAAAACTCCATAATACGAAATATGACCAAAACTTAATCCATCTTTTTACCGTTAAAAAAATTATTTTATCGTTTTTTGTACTTCCAAACAGGATTGAAATTTCCCGTCCTGTCACATAACGAATAGAACCTTGTATAGAATTTGATCGTATGACTATCTTCTTCATTGGCATCTGGAAATGGATGATGATTCGTACGTAACCTTTGAATCAATTTGTCCGGCTTTGCCACTTTGCCAATCTGTTGATTAATTATTGGATCGAGCTCAGATGTAAAAGTTGTAGAACAGTAAGAACCATTGTTGTAACCATTTGACAGCGACTGTTTGCCATATCCAGCCGTGGTGATGCGACATTTGCGCCGCGCCATTTGCGCAGCACAGCAAAAATGGACATTTGCGCCGCCCAGCAAAATCGACACTTGCGCCGCGTCATTTGCGCCGCAGACAGTTGCGCCGCGGATATTTGCGCCGCTCCATTTGCGCCGCAACACTTGCGCCGCCTAACAAAAACGACATATGCGCCGCGAAATTTGCGTCGCTAATTAAAAATTTTATAAGATTGACCCAACAATTTTTCTAAATTAGAATCGATTGATATTCAATCAAAAATCGCGAAATAGGGGCGAAAAATTAAAATCGTTAAAATTTAACAATTTTAATGACAAAATACAAACATAAAATTAATCTTTTTTGAATAAAAAGCTAAAAACATTTGTTTTTCTTACAGAAAAGATAGGGGCGTAAATGAAAAATTTGCATGTTAAAAATGTGTTTCGTCTTTTCTCATTGAATTAAAAGCCGCAGAAAAAATAACTAAAAACCTAAAAATCCCCTCTCCTACTCATCAATTCCAACTATTTTTGAGCTGTGGGTGGTCAAAAATCCGTGAGTAGGACTAATTCAAACAGTTTCAGTCTGTTTTAGTTTTTATGCTTCTTCATTTTTCATATCTTTGATGAACCTAATCAATGTTAAGATTTTTAATGATTATTAGGGATCGTTTTTTATGTACGAAAAATTGCATACTATGTTCGAAAAAGTCCTAAATATGTATAAAAATATGAACATATGTAATATGTAGAAAAATTCCAAAATATGTAAAAATATGTAAATAAAAGTCCCAAGTTCGCAAACACAAAAAAGAAAGTGTTTTTCCTACTATTTAGAGCATGGAGAATCTAGGATTGTTGATTTTTAGTGTAAATCTTATTGATATTAAAATGAAAATATTATTTTTGACTGCGCGGCGCAAATGTCCATTTTTGCTAGGCGGCGCAAATGTCGCGGCGCAAATGGAGCGGCGCAAATATCCGCGGCGCAACTGTCTGCGGCGCAAATGACGCGGCGCAAGTGTCGATTTTGCTGGCGGCGCAAATGTCCATTTTTGCTGTGCGGCGCAAATGGCGCGGCGCAAATGTCGCATCACCACGGCTGGATATGGCAAACAGTCGCTGTCAAATGGTTACAACAATGGTTCTTACTGTTCTACAACTTTTACATCTGAGCTCGATCCAATAATTAATCAACAGATTGGCAAAGTGGCAAAGCCGGACAAATTGATTCAAAGGTTACGTACGAATCATCATCCATTTCCAGATGCCAATGAAGAAGATAGTCATACGATCAAATTCTATACAAGGTTCTATTCGTTATGTGACAGGACGGGAAATTTCAATCCTGTTTGGAAGTACAAAAAACGATAAAATAATTTTTTTAACGGTAAAAAGATGGATTAAGTTTTTGGTCATATTTCGTATTATGGAGTTTTTTTGACGGAATATGATGGGCGTTTATTACGCTGTCGCAAACAAATAAATAGTTCAACATTCCATAAATATAATGTTAATACAAAGGCCGAGTTAAGATGATGCTGATGAAGATATTCTGAACAGAATGGATGCAATGACTTTGTCACACACTCGTCTATTGACAAATGGACTTTTGTCAGCGAATAGCCATGAATATGTGCTAAAATACTAATTTTCTCAGAGAATTTTTCTTTAAAATCTTTTCATCAAGCGTTATGTTAAATTTAAATTTAACTTTTTAAAGAATTTTCAAAGAATTTACAAAATTTAAAATATATTTATTTTCAAAATTTTTTTTTAAATTAGTTTGATGACAGTTTTAAAAAATGCTTAAAAATTTTAATGATATTTTTAAATCTATTTTAACGATTTATTAACAACTGGAGCATATTTTAATTTTTGTTATTATTTTTAATGTTAGGGTTCATACTGGTCGAAAAGGATGCCAAATTCGAGATCAGTGGCCCAAAAAATCAAAAAAATAATCCTTAAAAGATTTCACAGGCAAATGGATTTGAACCCATGACCGAAAAACCAAGTTTTAAATTGCTAAATTAAAAATTCACAAAAGAAGTCGACCCTGATTATCATGTATAAGCATTTTCCTAGTTACAGCTCGGAATGTTCCCTTGTTAGGCTGAAATCTATTTTTTTCCGGCACTTTCACTAATTTTTGTATAAATTTGTGATTCTAATTTATGCATTTTAATTCATTTTAATTTATATTTTAATTTATCTTTTCTTTTTTATGATTAGAGTCAATAATATTTCTTTTTCTTTTTACTCTCATGTCAACTTACACAACCTCTTTGTCAGTTTTTGATAAAACATATTGAAATTGCTATTAATAAAAAGGATATTTAGATATTTATAATAAGTTTTTAAAATTCCAAAAATTAGGTTTTTCAAATATCTTTTAATCATTTATAATGGTTTTTGCCGTTTTAGTTCATTTTTGATTTTTTAAACTCTTTTCTGCACTGGGTTTAATTTATTCAACTCTGTCTTGTTTATGTTTTTTATTTTTTAAATATTTATTAGAATTTTTCTCTTTTGTAATTATGCACACACTTTATTACTTTAAAATCAATATAATTTTTAAAATTAATTTCTAAGGTTAAATTTTATTTTCAAAAGCATTAAATAATTTTTAATGAAAACATTTTTATAATTTTTATTTTAGCTCTATAGAATTATGTCACGAATAATATATATATTATATTTATTTGTTTGCGTGAAAAGTCATTTGAAAATCATCATTGTTATAATAAAAATATGCAAAAAAAAATTGGAATGCACTTATTTCGAATATAATTATGCATTTTGTTAAAAATTATTATTTTTTGTTTACAATAAAACTGGAAATTTTACCGTTAAACTGCTTATTACTAATTGAAAAACAAAAAATATTTTTCTCAATATATATTTTTAAATTTATTTATTAGTGCTTTTCTTTTGATCAGTTTTTCTTTATTTTATATCTCTTATAATTCTCGTGGCATGTGTATATCATATTGGAAATTCCAGACATGCTCAGAACAGTTTAGACTTCGGTTCACTTTGTGTAACCAATAAATTTAGAAATAAATATATTAATTTAATATAAAATAATCTTATTAATAAAAGTATCTTTTAATTTCAGAATATTTGGAAAATCATCATTTTAAAATTTTATGTTTTAATTATTAAAAATAATAAAACTTGTTGAACATAAAATTTCTTACTTTGTTCATTATTCTTTTATTATTTACTTCTTTTGCAATTAATTACACTTAATTTAAAAGCATTTTATTAGCTTTTCTCATTTTCTATATGGTAAAAATTTTTTTGGTTAAAAGACGCTCCAAATATTTAATTAATTTCTATTCTAATTTGGATTAATTAAATTTAATAGTTTTAGTAAATATTGTTTTTTATAAATTTAAATCATATTTTATAATATATATTTCAAATAGATCGTATCAGCAATTTATAGTTTCTTATTTTCATAGTTTTTAACACTTGACTTCCTTCCAACAAAGCGTGTGAAGATAAAATGAAGTTAAATTTATGATAATAAATAGCTGATTTATTGGTTTTTTTCATTTTACTCGTTATATAGTTCGTTATGACTTGAATAAAAAGACGTTTTTGCGTTTGATTTTTTTTTGGTATAATTAGCCAATCTATTATCTTTTGTCTATTTAAGTGTTTTATTTCAATGAATTTTGCTGAGAAAAATCACTCAAAAAATAAATAGTAATTCATGTGATTTTTATATTTAATTATCACGATTTTACATTTAAATAATAATTCAGAATAAAATATTTAAAATTTTGCATGCATTATTTTTATAGAATGATAGATTAAATTTTATTTGTTATCTTTAAGATATTTAAAAAATTATGTTTTAATACATTCTTTTTTTAAATATTTTAAAGTGTATTTTTATAATTATGTCATAAATTTTTGTTTATCGAATATTTATTTATTGAAACTTTTTTTAAAAATCGAGTATGAAATATTAAAAATTCCATAAGTTTCCAAAATTTATTTGGTCAGAATTAAACTATTATAGTATTATACAATTTTAATTTCCGAGTATTCTTTTTAGATTTTATGTTTATCAATTATTCAACCCAGAAATTTCATGCATTTCGTTCGCACCTATTTTACTTAGGGTGGAACATAAGTTTTGATACCCGTTTTTTGGAATTAAAAAATTCTCAACGCTGAGATTCACTTTCTCTATTTTTTATTTTGTAGATTGATAGGTTCTCTTTCATAATGACTAATTTTTATCTTTTTATCTTTTCACAAAAAATTTTATGAATTAATTAGTCCCAAGAAAGCCGATTTTTGTGTCAAAATTTTCTGCTGGAGAAATTTTGAGTTTCCATAAAAAATCAAACATTTTAACAAAAATTCTCAAATTTTGCATAAACATTGTCTGTCCTAACTATTTTCTCTCAAAATAACTTTTCATTAGACTTTTTGTTTTCATTTTCAATGAAATATGCATTCTCAAACTGACCAAGGTTCAAAATGCCTAAAATTAGTTTTTGTGTTATAATTTTGTTTAAATAAAATCAAAATGGGGGAAAAAGAGTTGAAATGATAGAGAACATAACAATCTACAAAATAAAAAAGAAAGTAAATGAATTTATTAAGAATTAAAAAAGTTATGAATTTTTAAATATTGGAAAAATTTGAGTATCAAAACTTAGTTCCACCCTAAGTAATTCATTTCGGCTTCTTTTTATTGAATTTATTTTGTTTTAATAATTTAATCTTTCAAAATTATAAAAGTTATCCTCATTTATAGTAAGTAGTAAGTAGTACCTTAAGGAGTTTATTTTTATTTTATTTATTAATTGTGGGTTAATTATTTTTATTTTATTTTAGATATAAACCAAGAAGTAATTTGGTCGGTCTGCTTAATGTTTTGATTTTAAATCAATTTTTCTAGTTTTTCCTTTTTTTTGACGATCAAATACTGTATCATGTTTTTAAATTTGAACTTTACTATTGATTACTTCATCTTTTATATCATTTTGCTGTAAATATTTTTCTTATTTGAATTTTAGTATCTATATTTTAATTTTCTTATTGATTTTTGAGTTCTAAAATTTATTTTTTAAATTAAAGGATTATTTTTAGTTCATCCATTATTTATTTATTTTTTATTAACTAATAAATTTAAGAATTGGATAATAAATTCCATTTTTAATTATTAGTTTCTATTAAAATAGCGTTAATTAATATTATCTTTTCACATATAATATTAAACATTATTTTGTAAATATTTTCATTAAATATTGAATAATGCCAAAAATTTGTTTTAGTTTAAAAATTGATTAATCTTTTTCTTTTATTGAGTTATAATCATGTTTCCCTCTTTCTTTTTCTTTGCAAGTGGTGAATCGTGATCTAAAAATTTATATCCTCGTTTTTTTTAATTCACATAAAAATGCAAGACCCATTCTTTTATTCGGTAAATGAATATTTTAAAATTAAAATTTAATTTTTTAATTTTTATTCATAATCTGAATTATTTATTTATATGTCATAGGACTTCATACTGTGATTCGCATCTCATCAGACCATCTGTTTAGGGTCATTTTTTTTATTTAATCATTGTGGTAATATTTAATTTATAAATTTTATAATAATCTTATATTTACTACTATTTTAATTCATTGTGTTTACTTCATATTAAAATTAAATATATGAGTTTTACTGTTTAATTATCTAATAATTAAATTATTGAGAGCTGTATTCATTTTTTCATTCTATCACTTTATTGGTTTAAGTTAATTTATTTTTAAAATTTCCAATTGCAAATATACTCTCATTTTATTCTTTAGATTTTCCATGAAAGAAAAAAATAGGAAAAGTTATTTCAAATATTTATAAACTTTTATTTAATTATCGGATATAATAATAATTTATATGATTAATAAAATTGATATTTAGCCAAAGAATTGCGCTATACTTTTGACAAAATTATCATTTTCCATTTTTATTGATGCAAATTTTTTTATAGCTGAGCTTCAATATTGCGTTTTTTAATCCTTTTAATTACGAATTCTTTAGACTTTTTTATTTGTTATCAAAATTGTTTTGAAGGTTTTATCATAACTAAAGTCTTTCGCAATTTTTTTAAAATTCAAATTTATTAGCATTTCATTACATTATCTTATAGCTTTCATTATTAATTTTCATTCACAAAATTTCTTTATTCATAATAAAGCTTTCTCGCACTTTTCTTATCGTTATTTTGTATCCAGACGATCCATTTTCTAATTTATAAATGATCACATTCCATAAATACTTTTAACATTTCTTAACCAAATTTATAGGAAAGAAATTAAGAAAATGTGAATGTAACAATTACATTTTGTATAATTAAATTATCATATGGGTAAACGAGTAACAGACTTATTAAAAATAGAATATTTATTCATACAAATAGTGAATTTAAAATTTGGGATATTATAAGAATAATAGCAATTAAAGATTTTGTAAAAAAATAAAGAAATACATATTTTGAATCTATCTAATTTTAATGTTTAATGAATTTATCAAATTTTCAATTAAAAATAGTTATCTTGATTAAAATATATTTGCATCATAAATATATAAATTTTAAATACTAAAATTATGTAGAAAAAAAACAATTCCAATATAGATTAAGAAATAATAGTGAAATTTATAATTTTAAAATATAAATAATGTATAATTATAAATAATTGTATTAAAATGTATTGAAAATTAAAAAAAAAATTGTACAGCACGAATCAGGGCAGTCAAAAAAATAAATCAGACGATGCCATTTTTTTGAAAATAAAAAAGCATACTGCCATTTTCTTGAAAACGATTTGCGCCAGTGGGAGGGAAAAAATTTCAAAATATATAATTAAATATCCATCCAAAATAAACAAAAAAATATATTAGAAAAAAAAACATTATATAAATTAAGCATTTTAATTAAATAATTTTTTTTATAAAAAATTAATTAAAATTATTATATATTTGTGAATCTTTATTGAAAAATTTAACCAAAAATAACAGCTCTTTTTGGTTTTTATTTGAAGAAATATGCTAAATAATGTTTATTTTATTTTGTTAGAAAAATAATAAATAATTTAAAATACGACTATAAATTTCTTTAATTTCTTAAAATTATTATATAAATAATCTTGATCTATATTGTATAAATTTTTAAATAAAAATATAAT
>SIJG01000334.1:0-16177 GCA_023374025.1 Heterodera schachtii
AAATGAAATATGTGTTGGAAAATGAACGTAATATGGCATTTGCCAAAATTTGTTAGCGATTAATTGGAAATTTTTTCTTTTTTTCCCTCAGTTTTCTCGAGTTTAATTAGCAACAATATTTTGAAACATGAAAAAACTCGAAATTTAAAAATAAAAAAAAAAACTCTTCGAAAAATTCCCCCAGAAAAGCAGCAAATCTTTTACATTAATATGAAAAGAAAAAGAATTTGCGAACCCTGAAATTTACTTCCAATAAATATTGGAGCTCAAAATGTTTTCTCAATTTTCAATTTTTTTATAAATAATTTTACTGGGAAAATGCCATTGAAAAAAATTCTAACTCAACCTGCAAACACATTTTTGGCATGGCTTCGAACCACAAAAGCCGTATAAATTTCATTTTATTAGGCTATTATTTATTTATGTTTTTATTATTTGTTGATTTCCAGTGCCATTAAATTTTGTTTTTATTATAATTACATATACTTTTTTTTGAAAATTTGAATGACCAAGAAAAAAAATTACTAAAAATTTGGTGTCCATTTTTGTGCCAATCTGTCATGAATTAGACCCGGAAACTTTCCAACTCTTAAGCAGACCTAATTAGTGCATTTATGTGACAAAATGAAATAAATAAATATTTCGTCCGAAAGAATCACAAACAAAATAATAATGAGCAAAAATGAGCATCAAAAAATGGATCACAGATCACCAATTAATTTTTCAATCCAATAACCTTCAAAATGTCAGATTATTTCTCAAAAATAATTAGAGGTGTGCCGTCATTCACGGTCACGGTCACGGTTAGCGTGAATTTCACGGGTTTTTTCACTCACGGTCACGGTCACGATTCACGGTACCAATTCACGGTTATTCCGTGAAAAATTTACACTGGATAAAATTGAATATTTATGAAATAATTTTTTTTATAGAGAAATTTGGTCTTTTTTGGGCAAAGTTTGCTAAGAAACAGATCAAAATTTTCAAATATTTCGCCGGCGGCGCCTATCGGCACCGCCGGCCCCCTCCCCTATTCCTGAAACTTTTTTGAACAAAGCCGCCCAACTACATATATTGCACGAAATACAAATAAAAACAAAGTTTCAAGTATGAGCCCATTTAAATAAAAAAATTCATTAAGTTTTTTAAAAAATTCGCTCGAAATAAAGTCATTTTGGGTAAAATCAGTTAATAAATCACATTTTCTAAAAGTTTCCACTAAAACCCATATTTTTCTTAAAAATTGGGTAAATATGTCTCACAAAACCATTTATAAAAGGTCGGAATCAATTTAGAACGTCCACAATTATGCAAAAATGCAAATTATGGGCATGCTTGCCAATGGACACTTCAGTACCCGATTTTTTAAACTTGAAATATGCAAGCGCACCTATAATTTGCATTTTTCATCGTTTTTTGACTTTTAGACTAATTAAAATTGTAAAATTTGCCTAATTTTAGGGATAAATCTGTTAACAATGTTAACAAATTGCACTCAAATTTTCAATTTTACCCCCGGCGGCGCCTACCGGCACCTCCGGCCCCCCCCCCCCCCCCAAAATTTATTATTTCGTAAAAATTGGCTCAAATTCGCAAAATTTAGTCGTTTTTTGGACAAAATCGGTGCACAAATAAGACTCAAATTTTCAAAAATTTTTTGCGATGGCGTCTATCGGCGCCTATGGACCCCCCTTTTCCCAAAAAAATTTTTTTGGAAAATTATACCACAAAAAAGTTAAAAAAAAAATTCGCCGCCAAAAAAATTTTTCTTAAAATTCACGGTCACGGTCACGAAAACCGTGAATTTCACGGGTTTTTTGGATCACGGTCACGGTCACGATTCACGGGACCAATTCACGGTCACGGTCACGATTCACGGGACTATCATTTTGAAGCATATTTATAAATAGAAGAGGATATATTTATTTACAAGAAAAAGTTTCTGATAAGCAGTCTAACATAACACTAACCATTTAATAAATTGTGTTTCAGGTCTCTTTTTATATTTTCAAGATTATTTTAACAATTATGATATTTTTATTAGTAACGAATTTTTAATAAAATAATTAATTTTTCATACAAAAAACATGGAAAATTTCTAATCAAAAGTTATTCTCGATGTTTGGAAATTCTGACGATTATTTTGATTGATTTTTTGCCTTAAATTAAAAAAGCTGTTTTCAACTCAGAGTAACAAAATCTTTTTTTACGCAAAGATATAAAAATGAAATTTTTTTAAATTTTTTATAATTGAAATTTCTGAATGTGCCATTTCAACAGTCGTTTATTTTCTATACTCATTTTGCCTTAAAAAGAAAGCATCATTAAAATTTTTCATTTTAGCAAAAAACTAGAGTTGGTCGGGACCGGGAAATTTGACAAAAAACGGGACCGGGACTTGCCGGGACCAGAAAAGTCGGGACCGGGACCGGGACCAAGTTTTTTGACCGGGACCGGGATCGGGACCGCGAGAAAAGCCGGGACCGGGACCAACCGGGAATTTTTCCAAGAGAAAATTTTTTGAAAAAAATTTGAAAATTTGAGTGCTCTTTGTTACGAAAATTGCCTACATTCAAAAAATATACGCATAAAATTTTATAAATTTTTGTTTGGGGGAGGGATTCGAAGAATTTTCCATTATTCATTGGAAATTTTTAAAAATTTTTAGTTCGGGGGGGGGGGGGGGGGGCGTCTTGGAATTTTCTGAGTCCCAAACTTCTGGATTTTTTTAACAAATTAACAATCTCTTAAAATTTTTAAATCACTGTTTTAGTGGCAATGTTCAAAAAATGACCAAATATTTGATTAATTTGTGGGGTTTTAGGCTGTTAAAAATGAAAAAATAATAATTTTTAAGTTGAATTATTTTTATTAATTAAATTCAATAAAAATAATGGTAAAGAAAATGTAAAAAAGTTTCTATTCCATCGAGGATTGAACCCAAGAGACAAATAATGAAAGTCAGAAGGTTTAGCCACTAGACGACATAACGATGTGAACAAATGCAATTAAATGAATAAATAATTTAATTTTTTTTCTCAAAAATTTCTCCATCTCACCAATTCCCTTCTCTTTTCTCACCCAGACCCCCATTCTTACCAGTGCTTATTTAGTCCAGCCGGGACCGGGACTCGCAAAACCGGGACCGGGATTTCTGTTTTTCCAAAAACCGGGATCGGGACCGGGACCGGGACCTGAAAAAACCGGGAATTCCCGTCCCGGTCCCGGTCCCGACCAACTCTACAAAAACATTTAACGTTTTATAGTAAAAATGATTTTTTTTATTATTTAAGTTTTATTCATATTCTTGTAGAATTTACGTTAAGGCAAAAGTCATTTTAATTTAAGAATTATTTCAATTCAACATCTCACAACTCCAGCGATTCCATTAATGGGTTTACCAAGGCATACTTAAAATTTGTTATTTATTTCTTTTCTCGGGATTTCGTCAAACGATGTTCACCGATTGTCATATCACTGCACCTCAATTTTTAACGGGTTTATTTTCAACTAACTTTTAATTTCATTATTTGTTTATTATTTTTTCAAAATTTTTCTTGAAAGAGAAATTTAAACATCTTAATATTCGTTCTTTAGGTTTTTCATTTCAAAATTTAAATTTTGCAGTTGATTTCCGACGCAAAAATTAGTTGGAAACATTTCGGTATATTATTTAATTTTTTGCTACCTTCTTATTTAATTAGCATTTGGTGCTCTGTTTTCATATTTTTGTTTAATTATTATTTCATCATTCATGAAATGGAGAATTCAACATTTTGACATGGAAAATATTATTTCAGCAGTCTATAGAATTTGTCCTTGAAAATTTTCTATTTTATATATTTAATAATTGCTATTTAATTTGGATAAAATTATTATATCTTTAAACATGATATCATCAAACTCTTCTGAGGACAACTCCTGCGGTGTTCCGTCGTCGGTGTCGAACACAAGAAAAGCTTTTCCCGTGATGGAAGCAGAACTCCCTTCTCCTCGCTGGAGAGGGGCGCTCCTTCCTTCTTCCTTTCCCTTTTCCTTCACATCGCGAATTTTGGCGACAGATTAGAAATAATTACGTTTGCTTTTTCGTATTATAAAATTAGATTTTTATTGAAATTTCATTATTTTTAAATCATTATTGTATATATATTTTTTATTTCCGTATATTATTCTTATATTCCATTGTTTTTTTATTTGGTTTTGAATTCTTAATTTTTATTAAGTACAATTCTGAATGTTGTAATTAATGCACTTTAATGCGCCCTGCCTCTTTGTCATTAGAAATAATTCCTTTAATTATCATAGTTAGGTTTTAATTTTAATTAATTTTTCACATAAATATTTCGTTATTTATTTTTTGAAAATTTTATGAAGTTGATTTAATTTAGAAACATAATTATTTTTGATTTTTTTTCAATTATTTATGTATTTAGTTGACAATCAGGGTTTAATAAAGATTAAATTCAAAGTTAGTTTTATACTGATGCACAATCTTATTCTACTGTTCATCCATTTGTAAATTGGATTTGACAACATATTCAAAAAAGTTATAAATATTTTTGTTTATTTTAATATTAAAACTTTGTTTTTCGTTTTCATCTTTTGTTTTTTATTTCAAATTAAGTTATCCTTCATATTAATTATTTCTTATTTAACACTTATTTTGCAAATAATTTATGTTCGGTATTTCAACAAAAAATTATGTAGTGCTAGTATTAGTATTTAAAACGTATTTTTATTTATTATTTAAAAGATTTGCATTTATATAAACCAATTTCAATAAATGCAATAGATGTTTTTTAATTATTAAAATTTTCATATTTTGAAATTTTAAACAGTTAATTTTTCGGATATGCGTATTTTAATGAGAGGTAGATTTGGGTGTGTATTATTGTTTTTAACAATTATAACTAGGGATACGATTTTTAGGCTCTAAAAACTGCCAAAATAGTAGGCTCTAGACTCTACGAAAAAGGGCGTTATATAAAAAAACCATCAAATGAAAATTTCGAACAAAAAAGTACACATAACTTGGCTCAAAAGCAGCCAAATTTTTAATTTTGCAATTCTTGGATACCAGTAGAGAGAGAGTACTCTTCAAAAATTTTATCAACTTTAAAGACAAAAAGTTTGAAAAACCTGGTTACTTATGTACATTTTGCCATTACTTTGTTCAAAGCTGACAAAAATCTTTTGAAGTGTATTCTACTGCTTGCTTTTGAGAAGTTATGGGCACTTTTTTGTTAGAAATTTCATTTAAGCAAACAATTAAAAACCTCTTTACATTATTGCGATTTCTTTTAATTTAATGAAGTAACTATTTCCTTCATTATATTAATAATTTCCATATTAATTTATTTTCATTATATTCGAAATTTTCTTTAAGAACCATGCGTCGCAATTCGATGAATATGTCAAAATTAATTATTGGGAATTTTATGCCTTATTATTTTTATTTAAGTTATCTTCTCTTTAAGTATTCTTAAGCAAAATATAATAAAAAGTGATATTTGTTTAAGCCTCATAATTATTATTATTATTTCGTAAATAAATTTTTTATTTTAATGAACTCATCAATCGCAGATTGATTGTTTCTTTTTTTGTTGAGTTGGGCAGCCCATTGGTAACCGTCAATGTGGAAGTTGGGAGTTTGTCTTGTAAATTAATTTTGATTCTTCAGCATCATGGTTCATTCTTGTATTTCAATCATTTTAACTCATGGATCCGCAAAATGGTAACATCATTTTTTGTCCACTATTGTTATTGCTTTTCAAATACATACTTTAATTAAAGGGCAGTTGTTTTTTACTTGCCAAATAAACTAATATATTTACAGATTATTATCATTTTCGCTTGCGTAACATTATTTATTTCATTTTTTTTCCGCAGGCAATAGCGAAAAATGCATTGTTAGTAAAGAAAATATATAAAACTATATTTTCATTTGGTTGTTTCCTGATTCGATAAAGTATTTAATCGACTTTCTTTTGCATGTTTAATTTATAATTTAGCATTATTTTAACCAATAAAAATTTCAACTGTTCATAGCGCACTTAAAATAATTTTTATTTTTTTATAAATCTTAATTGTTTATTCATAATTAGGCTAAAGTTTAAGCATTTCTTTATCATTTGTTTTCACAAAAATATATCATTACTCTCGTACCGAAGCCTAATTCCCAAGCCTCCAGCTCTCCAATTTGCTCTGGCGTCCCCCAGGGCTCTGTCCTGGGCCCTTTATTATTTTTGATCTATATTAATGATCTTCCTGATGCTTTGCCAGCAGGAGTAAGAATTAAATTATATGCTGATGATGTTAAATTGTATATTTGTTATAAAGCAAGAGCTGACACAGAAATTATGCATAAAGCATTGCATAATTTATCCGAATGGGCAAATAAATGGCAAATCAGAATCTCAATTCAAAAAACTTTTGTAATTCACTTGGGGAATAAAAACCCCAAAGAAATATATAAAATTGATGGAAATATAATAAATGTTGTGGATACAATTAGGGATTTGGGCATAAATATTGATAATAAATTGCTATTTTCCAATCATGTCGCACAAATAATAAAAAATGCATATTTACGTATGCGTTCTTTATTTCGGATTATTAAGTCAAAGTCTTCTAGGATTTGGATTATTTTGTACAAAACTTATGTTAGACCGTTATTGGAATATGCTCCTGAGGTTTGGAATCCATCCCTTCAAAAAAATATTAAAAAAATTGAAAAATGTCAAAAATATTTCACAAAAAGAGTTCTTTTCAAATGCAGCCTTCCACCCATTCCATACCAACAAAGATTAGAATACCTTCAACTGCCAACACTTGAAAGCAGGCGAAAGCTTTCTGATCTGTTCATGGCTCATAAAATAATTTATAGCCGAACAGATCTGGATCCCTTTGAAATATTTAAACCTTCTAAACGCTTTAACATTCCCTTTTATAGACTTAACTCGAAATATAAATTAGGCAAAAATTTATACCTTTTGCAGGGCGGGTAACTAAAATTTGGAACGAACTCGATAAAAAGCTTATTGAAATAAAATCATTAAATCAATTTAAAAATAAAATTAAAACCAACTTTATTCCTGTAAAATAGACCGGAAAAATTAAAGTCGAATTTTTAATTCATTAAAACTAAAAGTGATTTGGTCACTATTTATTTAATTGTATTGATTTCATATTATATTTTATTTTGGTGGTGATCTCGTTTTAATTGTTTTGCGCTTTCTTGAGGACATTTTTAATAATGTTTTGTCCTCAATGTAAGCGGATTTTTCCCTTTTGTGGACTCTTTTTCTTATTGACAATAAACAATAAACAATTTCTTTCTATCTGAATATTATTAATTTCTATATAAAAATTATAATTAAAAATGTTTATAGAAAAATAATTTATCGCAAGGTTTGGATTATTAAGTTTTGATTTTACTTTAATAATTTTCTTAGATTATGGGCAACTATTAATATAAAAATTTTAATTTTTTACTTGCTATTTTTTATTTAAGCTTTTTTATTTATTTGTTTCTTTAGGATAAGAATAATTACTATCCATTTCTATTTATTTTCCATTGGATGAGCCCATTTTTTTAGTTTTTAGAATATTACTTATAGTTTATATCTTTCTTTTATAGATTATGTTCTATTTCTGTTAGTTTTAACTTATGCTTTTTAGTTTGAAAATCCACGAAAATTTTTGTTTAATTAAAATTTAAATACATCTCATTTAATTCATCTCTTAAAATTTAAATTATTTATTCATTTATAAAAAATTGTTTTTTTTGTGAATATAATTACACATTTTTAATCCTTATTAATATATAAATAATTCTTCTTTCTTTTTTCATATTTGTTCATCACCGTAATTTTTGTTATGAATAAACTCTAAAAATTTTTTTAAAGATTTCTTAGATTAAATAAAATAAGCATTTATCTATTGCTATTATCTGAAATTTATATATTTTGTTTCGAATGCTCAGCTTTCATATTTTTTGTTTATTTTCATGTATGCTTTTAATTTTTATTATTCTTTCTGGGAGCGAACCGATGGAAAATTGTAAGATATAAAAATAATTTCTTTAATTTATATTATTTTGAGTGTTAGGCATTCTAAATGGGATTTATATTGAATCTCGATAGTTAATTATTTCAATTAATTTTTTCATCATTTAGCTTTTAATATTTGTAACTCACTCATTATCACTTTCGGTTACCAAATAAGAAAAAAGTTATAAATTGAATTTATATGTTTTTATGTGGTTGAATTGTACAGCAATTTAAATTGTTTTTTATATTTTATTATTTGTTTGCTTTGTGTCTTTTATTTCAGTTTTTTTACTTATTTAATTTTAGGCCTTTTAATTTTTCCATTTTTTTCAAAAGCATTAAAAACGATTTCATTATTTCTCTGTTCTTAAAATTATAAAGGCATCACAATCATTAAAACTTAGCCTTCATATGTTGTTTGCAAATGCAAAATAGTTATGATATTTTAATAAGTATTAAATAACCTGATAATTATTTCTTTCCTATAATATATGGCTTTTCATATTTAATTATTAATCTTAACTTTATAGTTGGTTTTTTTCCTCAAATCTTTGATTTATTCAGATTTGATTTTCTGGAAATGTTCATCTTTTATTAAAGAATAATTACATAATTTGATGAATTTATTTCTTATTAACTCTTAATTGTTATGATAAGAAGAACATGCAAATACATATTATTTAGTTAAAATTCAAAGGTTTCATTTTCTCGAAAACTCATGCTGCTCATACGAGGACTCCTATCCCAATCCTTCCAGCGGTGTGTCAAGAGACCTACCCCGAATGTTATTATTTGTTCAATTATTCAATTTAAGAATTTTTATATACCCTTTTATTTTTAATTAATTTTTATAATCGATTAATTATTCAACTTTTATTTAATGCATCAAACAAATAAATTTATTTTCTTTCATATTAACATTTATTTCCTTGATAAGAGTAATGCTTATAAATTGTTTGCTATATATTTTGATATCTGTATATTTTATCATTTTTGCAATCTATTTCCATTAATTCTAATTAAAATAAAATTTATTTTAATTTGATAAATTTGGAATAAATTAACATGATATCTTGTTCATCGATACAAGGTGATCTCCGATTTTGGTTGCGCATCGGTCTCTGTCAAAAATAAATTAAATTTTTTAATTCAATAATTCCTTATTATTTTATTTTTGTTTAATTATATTTTTCGATAAATTTCAAGTGACAAGATTATTAAAGTATGTGCGTATCTCCACATTATTCTTACTTTTTAATAATAATTTTATTTAATTTTCTAAGAATTTATTTTGTACTTTGTTCAAAAATTTATAATTCTTTTTTTTTTTTGCTTATTAATAGGCTTTTCCTATTTTATTATTTTGAATTTGTTTTTAATGATAATTCTACCTTCTTTAATTTTATTCTTTCACACTTTGAAATTAAATTTCTTAATTTAATGAGTATCATAATTATTTTGTTGTAAAGAATTATTATGGTATTTTTTTTTGTGTATTGTTCCGACTCAAAGTTCGGATTTAATTTTAATTTAAATTGTAAAAATGGCTAATATAAAAAACAATATATTAAAATCTATTTTTTATAATTCATTACATGTTCTTCTGCGTCTTTTATCAATTCGTAATGGAGCCTCGGTTTTATATAAACATGAAGTTTTTTATTTTAAAAATATTTTTTATAAATATATCTATTTTCTTGAAATTTAAACTTTGATTTTTTTTCAATTATTAAGTGATAATTTAAATGTTATTTTGGAATGTTAAAAGAAGTACTTAGAACTTCTTATTTTAACTATTAATTTAATTAATTATGATTATATCAAAAGATGGTTTATTCTTTTTTTATTTATTCTAAAATGTAATTTGGGATTATTTTTAATAAAATTTAATTGTATTAAAATTACAGAATCCAATATTCATAAATCACGATTTATTTAATACTATATTATCATTAAACTGCTTTCTTTTAATAAAATTTTACTATAAATTATAGAATTAATAATTATAAAGAAATTGCAAAATTTTATGCAATTAAAAAAAATTAATTTATTTCATTATCCTTAAACTTATATAAAACACTCGGGTTTAATTAATAAATTTTAAATAGGTTATTGATTATTTATTAATTAATTTTACAATTATCGCATTATTTTCAGTGTCCTTTTTATCAGATAAATATAAAAATATTATTTTTGAGCTGAATGACATGCAGTCGTTGTGAATTAAATTTTTGAATTTTATTTAGTATTTATTATTTTATATTGCTATTAATTTTTTTGAAATTATTTAGTAATTTTCATAATTTAAAGAAAATATTGTTCATATTCATTCAAATATTTAGATTCATTTCAGTTGTCGGGGTCGCATTCATTTGCATCCGGTTCTGCTTCCTTTCATTTAATATTTTGCTTGAATTAAGAATTATTTATCTTTATTTCATTATTTAATTAAATCAAATTATTTAATATTCTCCTGCTGATTGGTTGTCCGCATGCACTTGTTCAACAGTTGCTTGATCCCACAGACTGCTGCCAAATCTAGAAAGCATTTGGCGCTTCAGTGCCCAATCTTTCTTTCAATTTTCCTACTCTAAATGGAATTATTATTTATATTTTTTGTTATTATTTATTTTCTATTTCATGTTTTTAAACAGATAATTTTTTGTGGCCTATGATTTATTTTGTGTAATAAACGAATATATTTATTTTATGGCATTTTGCTCGTTGTTTAACTTATAATTTTTCTAGTTTATTTTTCAATTAAAATAATACATAGAATGAAATTTTTAATATTTAATTTATGGTGCATTTTAAAATTTTTAATAATTATAGTTATATCAACAAACTCTTTTGATGGCCGTATCTCCATTTATTCTTTATTCAGCTCAATTAATCATTTTATTATTTGAATTATTAAGTCTAATTTTTTAAATCCATTTGGTATCTTCATAGACTACACTGTGTAATATTAGAATAGGGACACCCTATTTTTTGGGAGTTTGACCACTTCCCATGAACCATCGATTTGAAATTTTAACTGCGCGTAGCAATTCTGAAAATATTAAGATTCTGAAAGTGAGAAATCGAAATGATGACGGAAAAAAGATTTACGAATTTTTTTCCGAAAAAGGGGTGTAACATTAGAATAGGGACACTTTTTTCAGAAGGCTGTAACTTTTCGAGTTTAGCATTAAAAAAATTGAAAAAATTCATTTAAGCACATTTTTTGTACTTATTAAAAAAGTCATTTGCGACAAATTGATCAGATCACTTCTTTATGGTGATCTGAAAATCATAAAATGGCTTGAAACCCGGGAAATTTTATAAAAAAATGCCTAGGGGGCTGGAAAAATTTTTTCGTGAAAAACCATTAAAGCCATCTGAAAGAGAATAAATTCTCTACTAAAATGGTCTTTGGATAAGGGCTCTACATCGCGTCTCCGCGGAGGCGCGTCTTGTTGAAAATGGATGTCTCAAAAATGAGAAAAAATGGCTTGAATTGGGTCATTTTTTGGATAGTCGGTATTTAGCAAGGCACCCCTTAGCGAATACTCGCCATAGAGCCCTCATCCAAAGACCATTTAGTAGAGAATTTTGTGCTCTTTCGGTTCGTCATATTCATCTTTTACGGAAAATTTTTCCCAACCCCCTAGAAATTTTTTTTCGAATTTACTCAGATTTTCGCATTTTTTCAGCCGCAAAAATTTTGTGTTAATGACTTTTTTCTGGCATAAAGTGAATAGAAAATGCTTATAGGATGTCTTTACTTTATCTTAGTGTTGATTGCTGTTAGTTTGATTCGGTTGGTCAAATGTTAGAGGTGATTTAAACCTTTTGGTCCTTAATTTCTACGGAAAACTTAGAAATTCAACATAAATCTCCCTAAAAGACATATTTCTGTCCGCAAAATAAACAGAAATGTGAAAAAAGATTTGTTCTTTCTTATTTAGCTTGTTTTATCAGTTTCCTTTTGGTAGTTGTTGAGGTTTTTCTCAGTTTTTCAAAGTGTCCCTATTCTAATGTTACACCCCTTTTTCGGAAAAAAATTCGTAAATCTTTTTCCGTCATCATTTCGATTTCTCACTTTCAGAATCTTAATATTTTCAGAATTGCTACGTGCGTTCATGGGAAGTGGTCAAACTCCCAAAAAATAGGGTGTCCCTATTCTAAATTAATGTTCGGATGAAGACATTCCAATATTTAAATTCTGTTAAAAAAATTCAATAAAAGCAATTTATGCAACAAATAAATTTTTTCGTTATTTAACTAATAAATTTTGCATTTGGTAATCTACAGTTTCGGTATTTATTGATTGAAATTTATTCATTAAATTTATTAACTTTTTTATATTTTATTTTTAATTAGGCTCTGGGATATTGAATTATAAAAACCTAATAAAATCGAAAAAAAACAGAAAGTAAGGAAAATCCATTAAAAATTTAGCCCTTATTCTCTTTTCCACTATTCAACTGCAATTCCTGCCATGAATTGAGTACATATTAGTCTTTCGCATACAAATTCAGATTGTTTTAAATTTAAGGTGATGCATGATGTAGTTTTGGTCAATTTACTTATTCAATTCTTGATAAAAATTTAAATTGTAATTTTTGAGTTTTGATAAATATTATTAGATTCACTTTTTGGGTCTTCAGTAGATTATATGATATCTTGTTTTTTTATATAAAATATTTTTAAAGTATTTCAATTTTTCAATTATACTTAGAATTTTTATACATATTATTTACGTAATAGCATTCATATAAGACTGCCTAGGAAGTTGAAGAAGATGAGCTTTTTTATTGGCTTATTAAAATATGCATAAGTTTTTCAACAATTGTAGGGTCCGGTCCGTTAGTTAGTAAAAATATTTTTGAATCCTTTTATGTATATTTTTATAGTGATTTTTTTGATTTATCTTTTCAAATTCAAAGCCTACATTTTGTTTTGTAAGCATTTAAATTACAACTTCACTATGCGATAGCAGGGTCGCAAAGGATTTTGCAAAATGTAAACTTAAATATGAGATACGATAGTTTTTTATATTGTTACTAAAAATTAGTTGAATTTTTATAACAAAAAAATTTAGCTGTGGTGTAATAAATATTTATGGTCACCTTATTTAGAACTAAAAAAATTAAAATGTGAAATGAAATAATATTTGTAAAAGCTATTAGGAGAATAAATGAAAAAATGGACTTTTAGTTAAATGCGAAAGAAAGGAATTATTGGTGAAATGGCATTGGAATGAGATAAAGGAAGGAAAAAATGACCACATAATTGGAGAAGTTCCACTGAAGCAATGTGAAAGCGTCGTTTTCTATTGATTCAAAGAAAAGTGAGAAAAGAGACACAAAAGTAATTCACCAAAACATTTATGAACGAAAAACAAAAGTTCTAAAATATCCTACTAATACACGTACTTTTGATGCTGATCAAAAGTCTTTTCGACAAATTGATCAGATAATTCTTTTATGGTGACAGAGACACCACAATTAAAAACTCGAAATTCGTCCGATTTGTCATTATTCTGAGTTATCGATCGACCCAACTTATATTTATTTATTACGAATTTTCAGTAAAATTTATTTATTTATTTTTTAAAAATCACAAATTAACACAAAAACAGTACCTAAATTTGCAAATATTTAAAAAAACCTTATTAAAGTTATCTCGAAATGTGACTAATAATTAGGGCAGGGAATTTGGTCATTAAAAACCTTCAAAAAGTCAACTAAAAACGTCATAAATAATTGCCAAAAAGTCACAAAAAAATCATAAAAAATGCAAAAAAATCACGAAAAAATCCAAAAAGTCACGTAAAAATCCAAAAAAAGTCCTGAAAATTTATGCGAAAGTTAAAAACTCCCATTTTTAATAATTTATAGAATAACATTTTGATCGTATTTTTAGGCACAATTTTATAAAGAGGCACCTAAAATAGGCAAAAAAGAGATTCTTCCACAATTAAGAAAAAAATTTTTGCCTCAAAAAGAAAAAAATCACGAAAAAATCGCAAAACTCAAAAATTTCATAAAAATCCCAAAAAATGCAGGTTAAAAGCTCAATCAACGTTTAGAACCTTTTTATGTCATTTTAAGGCCATTTAGAGTCAGCAAAAAAAAGTCATTTGACTTAAATTCCCAACCCTACTAATAATATGAGGTAAAAATGAAAAATTAATATGTTGCTGATTTTTTTTCTCTTTTTTTAAATATTTGTGCTGATTTTGCATTTTAGTGCTGTTTCGTCATTTGAGGAATTTTCAAAAATATTTTCAGCTTTTAACAAAAATGCAATAAAATGAAAAATATATACCCGCTGTTAATCGACCTGAAAATTTTCAGAAAAATACACAACTAGGAAATTGAAAAATTTATCAAAAATTCATCCAAAATTATTTATTTATTTTCTTGAAAAGAATTTTGATTTATAAAATTGTCTATCTATCTCAATATTCATTTGGCTTAATTTTGTTGCTTTTTGGATAAAAATTGCTATATTAGAACATTTTGGCACCTATTTTCCCATTTTAACACCGATTTTTGAGGGTTTTTAGAACCTAAAAACTAACTTTTTTGAAGCTTTGTGCACAAAAATATCATCACTTGTCATAATGGCGTCAGCGGCAACAACAAAACAAACAACTTTTTTCTTATAGGCTTAGTTAATCAAATCTTTGGGCTATACTTTATTTTATATTAACATTTTACATTTATATGAAATGAAAAAAAATTTAAATTCATTTTAATATTTCCTCTTGTTGAAACATTTGACCTTATTATTTATGATATTTATTTTATTATGCCTGTAAAATATATATAATATTATGTAAAAAAATTCATAATGTTTTTTTTTATTTTTGTCAAAAATTTACTGGTTTATGTTAATTAATATATAAATTTTCATTCATTAATCTTTTTTCTGGTTTAAAAGGAAAATAAAGAACATTCGTATAAAATTATAAATGCTTAAAAGTGAGCTTTTTATTTATATTGAAAATTAAGTTTTTTTAGTTTTCCTTTTCCTATTATAATAAAGAATTGATTTCTTTAAAAAATATAATTTTTTTTCTCAATTTATTATCTTTGGACTCCTAGAATCGTTGATGTATCATTGGGATTGACTTGTCTTGTTAGTAAATTTGTCTTTTTTCTTTGAAACATTAATTTATTTGATGATTACAAAAAGTTAAAAAAAATATTTGTGTTAAATAATTTAACATATATATATATATATATCGAATACCTACGTCTTAAAGCTATCATTTTTAAATACTTAGGGTTACTAATTTTGTTACTAAGTTTACTTACAAGGGAACCACCCGAACTGTAAGTCGGAAAGTGCATATGTGTTATATACCATTGGATAGAGCAGGGTGGAGTTCTATTATGAATTTTTAATATTACGCCCATATATCAAGAAACCGAAAAGTTATTAGGCCTCAAAAATCGAAATTTAAGCCTAAGGGCCGATTTTCAGCTTTGTTCACTTTCTATTAATTCCCAACCTTTGCAATTATTTTTATTTTAGCTTATTTTTACTAAAAAAATACTTACATTTTTTTTAGTTTAAAAAATGATTTTTTAAATTGTTTTCTTATATTATAAATTAATAAAAATATACTTATTTCGGTCTACGTCAGTTGGGCCCTCACGTTTGGGCCCTCACGATTGGGCCCCACACGTTTGGGCCCCAGCATGCTTTTCCACTATAACTTTCTATAACTTTTTTCTTTATCATCCAAATCCAATAAGCTTAGTATCATTCGAAAGCTTAATCTGTTTTGAAGCTTTTTCTAAGCTAATGCTTAGCGATTAGACAATAATCAAAAAAGTTATAACATGAAATTGCGAAAACGTCGAAATTTTTGAAGTTTTTTCTTCATAAATTTTTTCTAGGCTTGAAAATCTTTTGGCTTTTTGTAAGGCTAATAGAGCATGTTAAGAGCTTCAGAATGATACCAAGATTGTTGGACTTGGATGCCAAAAAAAAAAAGTTATCATGAAAAAACGAGCTGGGGCCCAAACGTGTGGGGCCCAAACGTGAGGGCCCAACCGTGGGGGCCCAATCGTGAGGGCCCAACTGACGGGTTCCGACTTATTTTTATGTTGGAATTGAACCGAGCT
>SIJG01000335.1:0-15652 GCA_023374025.1 Heterodera schachtii
TTATAATTTATTAATGTAATTTTATATTCAGATCAACCCAAATATAAAAAATAGAAAATTGATGAACAAAACAGCATAAAAAATGAAATCATTTAACCCATAGAACCATGATAAAAAAAAGAAATAATATTATCTTTTTTAACAATATTGAAAATATATTAAGATAAAACAATATTTAAATTAAAACTCCGTAAAAAAATTATTTTAGAAAATCCCGAAAATCTTTGTCATGAGCCGAAAACCTACATTCTTATTCAAGGCTTTTTTATCCGGGTAAATCCCAATATTCATATCTCAAATTAAGTATGATGTATATAAAATAAAAAACTTTTCTTAGTAATCTTGTAAAATTATTTTATATGCAAACCGCTGATTTCTTATATGTCATATTTTGGGCAAATAAATTGACCGCAGTCAATGCTAAAAGTTTAAACAAATGACATTTTTTTAATGCTTTTAAAAAGCAAATATTTCAACTTTGATGAAACGAAGCAATTTCTTAGGAGATTTTTGCATGAAATTATATTTGAAAACGATAAATATACTTAAAAATGATAGATGATCTACAAATATAAAAATTATTTTTTTTGTCGAAATTTTTATTTGAAAATTTAAAAAGCTAATATCTTAATAAATTGCTAACAAAAATTAAAAAAATTCATAGCGATATTTATACCAATTACAAAAAGAACATTGATAAAAATACAACAAAATGATAGACAGATATGCATGAAAGAAAACATTAGAAATTTATTAAAAACTGTTCAATTCAATTAAATAGATTATTTATTTATTTAAAAATATTAATCACCATCGATTTAGGTGAAATTGTATTATTTTTAATATGCAATACGCATTAATTAAGTGATAATTAATTAATTCGATTTTATTTGTTCAATGAAATATAACTTACAATTATTTAAAATTTAATTTGTTAAGCAGAAAAAATAATTGCAAATGGAGTCATAAAATTTTAATCATTAATGAAATTAAAATTTAACAAAGGAAAATATTTTTATTATTATTTTTTACGAAAATATTAAATTAATTAAAAAATAAAATTAATTTTGAATATTGCTGGAGCAGTAGCGCCGAGAATTACTTAACATACACTGAAGTGGACATATTAAAATTTAAAAATAAATTAAAAAGAAAAATAACTAAAAAGCAAATTTAAATTATAAAAATATAAATATATATATCTAAACTAATCAAGGCGCGTTTCATTAAAAGTTCCAAGAGCCGTGAATAATTGAAAAATAAATTATTCCTATTATTAAATAAAATAATGAATTTACATTACACAAATTGTTAGATGAATTACTAAGAAAAACGATTAATTTAAAAACAAAACTGGGTAGTGAAAGATTGATTATTACTGGTTTACCCGGTTTTCGGTTATACCTGTTTAAACCCAGACTTTCGGTTTTAATAATGAAAATTTATTAAGTATTTTTGCTGGCTTTTTCATTAAATTCATTTGCCAGTTATTGCACAAAAGAACACGTCCTGTATTAATATAATAAGTATTATAGATAATTAAGCCAAAGAATGCTATTAAAAATTAACTAAGGAATTGCTAGTCACAATTCTGAAAAAGAGGCGATAAAACAAAAAAATTACTTTAAATTATCGCGAACAATTTATATATATGAATAAATATTAATTTTATCATTGATACAAGGAAAAAATTTACTATGAAATAATTGTTTATTATTTAAATACTTAATTAATAATTTATTACATATTGTGAATCATTTGTTGCGCTAAAACAAATTCAATATAACTCTCTTACCCTTGCGTGTGGTCGACATGTCATTTTCTTTTTGTACGGTCGGTGTTTTGGGATGAACTTTGAACAAATTGATAGATTTTTACACTTTGGAAAGATTCAACCTGATAAGCTCGTAAATAACTTTGTAAAAAGAATAATTTTCAAACAATATAAATAATCAAAAGAACACCAAGTTGAAAAAAAAATGCAATTTGGTTGATTCAACATTTATCGGAGATTGCCATATTAGTTTTCTTGGTTCAACAGGGCATTATCAGTAATCAAGATAATTCAACAGACGAGGGGTTCAAAGAGCGTTGTAAGATTTTTAAGGGTGGAGAAAATGCACAATTCCTCTCCCGTCTCGACTTTGATCTGGGAAACCAGGAGCTTTATCTCTTAAATAATTTGGACTTGCTGTTCACAATTTACAAAGCCAAAGTTGTCTTTCTTTTGAAACTTTAAAACCAAATGATTCAACCAAATATCGATTTGCAGTTCATGATGTCAAATTTTATGCCAAAATGCTTGAGTTGCAACACATAAAAAATTTTATGATATAAAATATTTTTTTTATTCATTTTGAAAATTAACTTACTCATAAAGTTTTAGAAAAAAATTAATTTGTTTTTAACTGAAAGGATATTTTTGCACCATTCATTATCTTTAATGAATTTTTTTAATTAAATAAAATTAAAATAAAGATTTCGTTTCATAAAAATTTTTATAATTGACCTTGCATAAAAAATAAAATAAAAGTCTAAAATGGATATTAAAATTTTAATTTCACATTATTTCACCATTAGGGGCAATTGAGAAACATGACAATGGAAACAGACATGAGTTTTGAAAAACATAGTTTTATATTTATAATATAAATTAAAATCTCATCAGTAATTTATTGTAAAAAATAATTAATATTCTAATGAGAGAACAACGAATTTCTTATTTGTTCATTAAACATAATAAAATAATCATTACAACCCATGAATATGCATATATATATACTTGAATTGTTTATGCATATTACAAGACGCAAACAATAATATTTTAAAAATAAATTAAATTTAAAAGAAATACGGAATTTAATTTGTTGTAATTAATGAAAAAATTTATATTTAATTTAATTAAAAAATTCTTAATAAAAAGTAATATTTTTTGAGCTGAATTTATTTATGCAAAAAAATTAAAATAATATGATTCATGAAAAAATTTTAAAATTTTTTAAATTAAAATTTTTCATTCGATCAGAGCTTTAGAAGAAAAAAATAATAATTTTTTTTAAACAATTGTCACCGAATCTGATGAAGAAAAATAATGTTTTTATTAGTGCTAAACGATTGGTGCCTTTTAAATATTTAACCTAATTAAATTTTTCAATATTTTCTTTTAAAAATAAAATAAAATTTAAATTTTCCAATTTAAACAAAGGTTTAGAATGAAAATAGTAAAGTTTTAAAAATTCATTTTAAATTAGTAAATGAAAATTCGTTGGAGAATCCAAATAGCAAAACAAAAAATAAAAGTGAAATAAACTTTGATATAAATATATAAGTATGGTATCGTTTACTTGGTTAACAAAAATTATGCGAATTATATCAACACTATGGATTATGTATTAATAAAAAAGAAAAAAATTATAAAAATCAAAAACGAATAAATACTAAAAAATTATGTAAATTTTCTAAAATATTCTGAAAACATATTTTTTAGACATAATATGTATGTGAAATATTTGAAATAAATAATGTATTACACACACACCATGTGCACAATATATATTTAAAGAGATAACATATATAGTTCAATATATCCAATTAATAAATTATTTAAATAAAACCATTTAGAAGCAAAAATATTTACAAACTAAAAATGATTCTCAACCAATTTTAATAAAAAAACTAAAACATTTAAATTATTTAAACTAAAATTAAGAAAAATATACTTAAAATAAATGAAAATTATAATGGCTTTACCTAATTAAAATAATTATTAACAACTTTCTTCCCAATCCGCTATGGCGTTCAAAACCATCATATTGGTGAACTGAAGGCCATTTCACTCTGCACTGACAAACGACCCTTTCAGCAATATAATCTCGAGTATTTAAAGATTAAGGACTAATTGTAAATTACGAATTAAAAAAAAATTTAAATGAAATTTCTCTTAAAATAAAGAAAGAATATTGAGATATATAAAAAAGGAATAATAAATAAAATAATCAATAAATAAGTTGGCAAGAGTTAAGTTTAAATCTTAAAGCAATACAAAATTAACCACCTAATTTAACATATTCCGACTAAAAAAATGAAATTCCTCAACATATAATTTTTTGAAAATAAAAAGAGGTCAGAATTACTTAAAAGTTTAAAAATTTTCGATGCTGATATTTTAAAAATTATTAAAAAATCCTTAGCTCTTAAAATAAAGCGTTATTTTACATTAAATGTCCAAATATAATGAAGAGTTAGAGTAATTACAGGACGAGAGTTTTTATAAAATAAAATAAAACTATACGTGAAAATATGATTAAAAACTATAATTTTTTTTATTGTTGCAACAACAACAAATAATAGAACAGTACTTTTATACTAAGACAATAGAAAGTAAAATTATGATAAAATACTTATTTGATAATGAAAATCAACGCATATAAAATGGATTTAATCTCATTTGGACTAAAAGCTGATCTCAATCAGATAGTATATATAGGTATTTCTTTGAAAATAACTGAACAACTATAAACATTAAAATTATTTTTTTTTAATTTAATAAATAAATATTTCTTCAAGATGTAACCTAATCATTTTATCTAATAAATGAAAAAATATAAAAATTACTATTTTTTAATCATGAAATATGTCTAAAATAAATAAATTTATATAAATTAAATCAAAACAAACTAAGGCAAACTGGTGTTGCGACGCTTTTTAAATGACGAGAAATTTGAGGCTTAGTTAAAAGAATATTGGAAATTTAAATAAATATGAATTTAATAAATAAATAAATAACTATTCCTCATTCATCATGGATAAATGAAAAGAAGCAATTCTAAAATTTAAAATATAATATATTAAATGCTTACAAACAGAATAATTTGTTACCCTGCAAAAATAGAAATGAAAATTAATATTTCTAATTAAAAATATACCAAATTTTTATTTAAATTATGAAAGATTAAAAACATTAATTATGTGATATTAAATGTAAATAATAAAAATTAATGAATAAAATATATTTTAAAAACTAAATTTAAAATTTATTTACAACATTCGATGAGCTTTAAATAAAAAAAATTCAATATATCACAACCAGCCTACGCGAGAATGTTCACTCTCATTTGATCCTAATGCTCAACATCCTAAAGTTAAAAAATAATTAAATATTAAATTTAGTCATTTCAATATCATAATTATATAAATGAAAATAAAATTTAAAAAACTTATAAGTTCTAATTATTTGAAACATGATAATTCAAAATGCTAAATTGAATTTAAAATTTTATTTTCTATAAAGGTTTTCTGAAGTCATCTTTTTAAGTTCTAAGAAAGTCTTAATAAGAATCTAACCTTATATTAAAATGAAGCGAAAAAATTAAATCAAGAAAATTAAAAGCAGAAATATAATAAATAAATTCTGAAAATATTAAATCAGTAAAATATAATAACAAAAAGTAATATTATTTTCCAAAAATACTACAAACAAAATTTTGCGTAACAACTATTTATTAATAAAAACGAATAATTGAAAAATAAGCAAACAAAAAAGAAGAGAAAACAAACATTTATAGAATTTGAAAAATTCTAGAAAGTAAATTATTCAAAAATTAATTTAAATTTTTTTCACAAGAAATAAATAATAGTTAATTACAATTTAAAATTTTTTAGATTGAAAATTTAAAAAAGTACCATTATTATTTAGAAGTAAAAGTTAAATGTTTAGATAAAAGATTACTTCGAAATACCTCAAAATTAAAGTCATAAAGAGGTAAGCAAGAAACAAGAGAAAATTCTGACTATTATTAAATTATTTTTAAAAATAGTTATTATTTATTAATTTTGGTGTGACTATTAAAATATTAATTGACAAATCAAAATTTAGAGATAATTATTAAAAAAAAATCTGTTAGCATATGACAACAAATAATTTCAACTTAACTTGATTATAAAAAGATCAATATAAAATTATTTAAATGAAAATTTAATAAATAAATTTAAATTATATAAATTTTAAAAAAATGGAAATATTAAATGAAAAGAATAATTTTGCTTTATTAAAAAGTTTTATTTAAATTTTAAATAATATTATAAAATTTGAAAACATTCAAAATGAATTTAAAAAATTCAATGAAAATGTTTTTGGTTTTTTATATAAGAATTTTTCTTCCAATGAAAAGATTATTTTTAAAAATAAATAAGCACAATTTAACCTTTTTAAAAATTTAATGAAGCTTTAATAAAAAAAGGGTTTTAGAAAATATTTTGCAAAAAATCAGTCTTTCATGAGTTTATACAACTTTATATCTTTAACAATTATTACAAATTCACAAAGTTTGTTAAATTTTCTTTTTGAGTTGAAAATGTTAATGGAATGCCATAATAATATTGAAAAATAAATTATAGCAAATTTTCATTAAAATTTAATTTTTTTCTTGACATAGAACCCACAACATATTCTATCATTCATTTAAACAATATAATTACTATTCATTTCACTTTTTTTATTGATTATTTTTATTTTTTTTAATTACGAATTTTCTTTGCTAGAAATAAATGGAAATAAACTAATAAAATCAAAACAAATAAACTAAAACAACAAATAGTGGATCGCCGAGCGTATCAACGACCTATAAACAGTATTAAAAAAAAAGATAAATTAAATATAAAAGCGCAATAAGAAAATTCAGAAATTTTAGGTCAATATTAATTATATGAATGATAAACAAAAAGATACTTTCATTAAACGAAAAATTTTAAATAAATAATAAATTGACGAGGTGAAGCTCATTAACTAAGCGACCATTTCACCAGAAATATGACCGACCATGAAATTTCAAATAAAAATATATTTTAAATTAATTAGAAAATTTAGTCATTATTGTATTGAGAAAATAATAATATAAGAAAAAAAAGAAAATAAGTAAAATATTTAAAAGGAAAAATATTATATTCGGGTGCAAATTAGTTACCAGAGCAATAATAACAACACTTATAAAATATGTACGAATAAAAAAATGTACTATAAAATTACTCATTTAATAAATATACCGATTTATTTATACATAGATTTGCACTAATTAAATTAGTGTCAACCTTAATGTTCATTAAATCAGATTCTCTAAAATAATAGTTTCTATTTTTTGAATCACAAAAAGTTCATAAATTTTTAATTTGTACTTCAATATTTGGCATTGCAATGAAGATTAGCTCTGTGCAAGCAAAATCTTCAATAAAAAGAATGAAAAAAGCCTAAATTTAATTATTTCAAAGATAAAGGCAATCTGATATAATAATAAAAAATTATTTTAATATATTTTTAAAAGAAATATTAATGTGTGAAAAGTTTTTTTAATTAAATCAAATCATCACGGGACAGATAAAATAAATAATAATAAATAAATTATTTGTAAAAAAAAAATTAGGGAATGGAGTGTATATTTACATTTATAAAAATCAATGGGAATTATAAAAAATTGAAGTTTAAATAAGAAAAACTTTTAAACTATTTTCATTTATTTTAAAAATTTTTATATAAAATTCTTATTTTGAAAAAAAAACAAATAAATTTACAAAATCATATGAAAAAATTAAAAAAAAGCGCAGTATGTGTCTTTAAACATTGTTTAATTTATTTAAAACGATCATGAATAAATCAAAAAAAAATTAAAGGAAAAAAGAGTAAAAAAAGTTGAACTATTAATAATTTCTATCGACATTTCGAAAGTAAATTAAATATTAAATATTCTAGAGTAAATTTATTAACAAAACACCTCGTCACCTAAATAAAATCATTTAATTCTTGTGACTAACAAAATGGCTCTCTGACAGTTTTCTGGACTAAATATTCATTTTTAAATATTTAATAAAGAAATATGAAAAAAAATTTAATTACCAATGTCGTAGCGATAATCAAAAGCTAAGCTTTAAGAAAAGAAAAAACAAAATCACTTATATTAAATTTAAACTGATTACAATAATAATGCATTGATTATAACGAAAATAGTAATAATGAAGAAAGATATATTTAATTGATTTTTTTATAATTATTTAATTTAAAAAGTACAACAACCAGTCGTGGAATTGAAATTGTGAAATTGTGTACCAACATGAGACCTGATCTAAAAATATTTATAACCAAAATTATAAAAATTAATCAAAAAATAAATGAAAGTTTATATTATCATGAGCATAAAAATTAAAAATAAAGACTTTTTCAATGAAAAAAAAATTACAAAAAAAAAGAAATCTTTGTATAATTTTAACTCTTTCAATTTTAAACAACATTTTTTCTTTTAGCTCTTTGTGTAAATATGAATGTAAAAAAAGCTAATTAACTTTTTATTAAAAACGTAAATTAACTACTAATTTGGACCAAAACTTTATATAAATTAAAGAATTAATTAAATCAATCAATTTTTTAATAACTTAAAATCTTAAAAATTGGATTTATAACAATATGAAAATGATATTCTTAAATTGAAAATATTTACGGCAATATTAAAAAGCTAAACTAATGAAAAGCAAATAAACCAAAAAATTATTATTTTCAAATAAAGCATATTTCGAGGCCAATTTAAGAGAATTTCATATTCTTAAATTATATTAGAATCTTAATTTGCAAAAGTAAAAAAGAATAATTTATTTAATTTATCTACAGAATTTTATAAAAAAAAAATCAAAAAATTTTTATTTTTGTAAACTTTAATATTATTGAATACATTGTTATATGTATAATTGAATGAATCATGGTTATTTTTTTTAATTGAAGAAACTCACTATGTTAGGAATAATAATGAATTTATAAAAAATTCTTTTTTTTTATATTTATACTTTCGAAAAATCTTTAATATCTCTCTAGCGAATGCATTTTTTAATAATTTATTAAAATCCGAAGAAATAAAAATTTTTTAATAATATATATTTAACTTGTTTAAAATACACATTGTTTCAAAAAATATTTTATATAATATTGTGGGATAGAGAAGAATAAACTTAAGTTAAAAAGTATTAAAAAATTTTATTCATTTTTCTTTATCTTGCTTAAAAATGTAATTGTAAACAATTTAAAGATAATATAAATTTAGACATCAAATTAAGCAACAATTTATGTTTTTGTCATAATATAACGTAGAAAAAAAAGATCAATTAATTAGTATCATTAAATTTAATTTAGAAATGAAAAATTCACTAATAAAAAATAGCAGCAAATATTAGCCACTTGAAGAGATGAGGATTTAATAAGAATACACTAAATTAAGAAGTCATGGTTTAATGAGAAAAAGAATATGAAACACAATATTATTCAAATCAAGCCAACAAATAAAATTTATTAATACAATGAACAGCAAATAATAAATAAGAGAATTCAAAAGAATCAAAAATGCATTAATGAGAAAGAATAATAAAAAAAATCAATATTTTTTATTTTTTTATTCTTTATAAAATAAAAAGAATGATTAAAAAAAGGATTAAAGTGATTTCAATAATTTTAGAATGATTTTCTATTTATATAAAAAATTAAATTATTAGAGAGTAAATGCGGGACAAAGAAATGGCATCATTTATATGGGACTAAAATAATTTTAGCTAATTATTAAAATATAATAAAAAAAATAAAATTAAATATAATTTAAAGTTAGAACCAAAAAATATATAAATATTAATTATTGTATTTCTTTATTCAATAATAACATTCATAAATTATTATCAAACCAAAACTGCGCAATTGAAAGTGGAACATGGCTTATTGGATTATTCATCAAGTGAAAATAATTAAGAATGAATAAAATATTAAAATAATTATAATTTAAAATATTCTTTTTTAATTTAGTTATTTTATTTTATTTATAAAATGTTTTAAATAATGAATTACATAGGTAAAATAAATTTTTAAAAGCAAAAAATATATTATAAAATAAAATAATAAATATATTAGATTTATTAATGATGCCTGCCCATTAGTGAATAACAATTTAAATTTTCTTCTATAAATCACTTATTTTTATTTTATGGTCACTTTCTTAAAATTAATAAAAACACTTTTTACTTTTATTTTGCGGTACATAAAAATAAATTTGGTTTTTAAATGTAAATTTTATTTATTAAATCAATTTGTGCAGAATGGTACATCCTCGATTAACCCACACACATACGATACAATAAATTGAAATTAAAGCTAAAAATTGTTTTTATGTATTTGGAAGAAAAAAGAGAAAATAAAGCAAAAAGGAAGAAAGTACTCAGTAGAAGAAAGATGATTGGATTAAAAAGAAAAAGTTATAAATTGAGTTACAGTATAGTAAATTCTTGAATGAAAAGAATGAGATGAGAATTCATTTAAAATCACAAAAAAAATAAATATTAAATATATATTAGAAATTATAATAGAATGAGATGATTTGAGTTGCAGTGGTTAAGTTATAAATTATATAAATTTTTATAATGAAAAAAATCTCACTATTATTTTATTGATTGTATCAAATAATAATCTTTCTTTTATAAATTTTTGTCATTATCATATAAATAATTTAAAAGTAACTTTATTTGAGAATTTGAGCAAATAAATTGGCTTGCTAAATAAGAATTTCATCTAAAGTAAATTAAATTAATAAATATAATTTTGTTACAAATAATAGGCTTTAATTTACTTTATAGCATTGTTTTTTCTCCAATAACTGTAATATATTGGTCATTTGAAAATCATTAGTTTTTATCGGTTTTTAGTTTTACAATTTTTATATCATGTCGGAGAACTGTTCATGTTCCCCTCGAGCTACGACTCTGTTTTGCGCAGTATATTTAATATAACTGCATAAAGCATTATTACCTGATTTTTTTTCGATTCAATTTTTAAATTAATTGTTTTTTTAATGATACAAGTTTAGTCAACATTTTCGTTTAATTTTGTGAAATATTTTTTGATAAAGTTTTGTAATTCTGGGGTTAAATTTTTATATATATATAAAATAAATTTCGTTTAAAAATAATAATTTTTATTTCTTAAACTTAATTGTATTATATATTTTTTTTAAAGAATGCATTAGTAAAATTAAAAAACTTTGTTTTGAAAATTTGAAGCAAAGGATTATATGACTTTGGGTACTTTTATAGTATACATTCATTTTTCAAATACCAACAAAACTGCTTAAATTATTTAGTTTAAAAACGGGGTTTTGTGATCATTATCACGAATATGACATCCATTTCTACCATTTCCTACTCCAAACCGAATTCGAACAAAAAGACGAAAATTCAAAGCATTAATGTTTGAATAAGGGTCTGTGGAGTGAACTTCATATTCGTGATCAGCTATAAGTCTTCGGTTAAATATGATCAATTAATATATACATATATTTATATATGTAACTAATTCATTGGTTGAATATTTGAATTATTTAAATTTTTTGAATCTTTTGCACTAAGGAAATACATTAATTTTAATTAGAATAATTTATAATTTTAGTCCTGTTTTATTAGAAATGTTCTTATGATTAAAAAGAATATTGTTTGTCTTTTTGATGCACGAATATTTAAAATTTAAATTTTTTTTTTTAAAAACATACAAAAGACACGAAAAAGTAAAATTTGAAGCTTCAACTCCAAATTTATCACATTAATATCGTTGAAAAATTATAAAAATACAATTTTAGAGTCATTGCTTATATTTTTCATAGCTAAATACTTTATTAAGAAAAAAAAATTTAGTTTGTAATGAATGAATTTATATTTAATACTCATTTCAATATATAAAAATTTTGTAATGGTTTTTTAACCCTATGCTTGGTATAGTTAGTAAATAAATTTAATTTTTAGGTATATATGTATAAATCAAAGATTTCCATTTTTTTTTTTTTGGAATAAATTTAATACAATTTGTTTGTTTTTTTTTGCAGCGAATTTGGGCAATCAATTAACAAAGTAATACAGATTTAGTATATTCTTACATTTTAAGTATTATCTGTGCTGCGTAATTTTTTATATTATTTTTTATTTAATCAACATATAGAAAAGATTTATAATAGTAAGTTTTATTCTCACTTCATAGTATTTACTTATTTTTTATAATTTTGGAAAGAATAATTTTTCATAATTTGTTAAATTCTCCTTTTAATAAATCTTTTTTCGAATTAAGCATTTTAATTTATTTATTTTTGGGTTTACATATTTAAAACTCTTGTACTGTACGATTAAATAATTTATTGTTTAGGCGCAGGCTTGAGGTAAGTATAAATTATTTTGGAGAAGTAAAACAACATTTTTAATTATTAATAAAAATGTCAAATATATAAAAAATTAGAAATATAACAAAATAAAAAGTTAATTTATAAATAAAATATTTTTATTGAAATATTAAGTTTTTTTTGAAAAAAGAATTTCAAAAATATTTATTCTGATTTTTCAATACCCGACTTGAAAATTGCTTAAAGATTAAATCTAATTATTAACTTCCAAGATTTGGTAGTTTATCTCTTTGTATGTTGTGTTTCTCTGGTCAAAGTGTAAATTTAAATGTATTTTACTTTGTTTTTTCACTTTTCTTTTCTTGTATTAGCAATTCAATATTATCTGTTTTTGAAAATAATATTTCAAAAATACAATTATCGATATACTTTTCAACAAAGAAATCATATAAATTTAATTTGTATAAATGCTTCTCATTTATTCTTTTCTTAAAGTTTTAAATAATTAACCGTACTTACAATTTTTTTTTTTGCTAATTTATTAATGGATGTCATAACTTTAATTTATTTTAGATATAATCAAAAAACTGGTTTGAAAACATTTTTAGTCCATTATTTGTATTTATTAAAGATTTGTCCATGGAAGTTCCTTCCTTTAATCAATTTTTTAACTATTAATTAATTTTTATTAAGAATTTAAGATTTATTATTAATTTCTGGCCGTTTGGGTTAAAAATTTTTTTATGCTCTTTCGGCCCAAAATTTTTTGTCCAATTTTTTAAAATTGACCCAGTGGGAAAAATAGGATTTAGCTATTTTTTTATTACGGAATCAAATTTTGAAAAAAATGTAAATATTGTGTCAGGCTGTGCCATTTGACGCCGACGGAGTAATTGTTTAGGTGCTATCACAGCTTTTTTGACAAACCTTTTTAAAATCTTACAAAGTTGTAAAACATGCCTTATGTGATTTTCATAGTAGGATAGACCGATTCAATTGGCGGAGTTCTGTCACACGAACTCCCTGATATTGGCACTCATCGAAGCGGTGAAACGATTTCATAAAATGATATTCGGTCGAAAATTCACTTTATTGACGGACCATCAGCCATTGAAAAAGATCTTTGGAAACAAAGACGGAGTCCCAAAACATTCACATAATCGCCTTGTGCGATGGGCATTGATTTTGACAGCGTATGACTTCGACATTAAATATGTGCAGACCGATAAATTTGGTCAGGCAGATGCCTTGTCACGCCTAATCTCGTCAAAACGTCAAAAGAACGACGAAGAAGACAAAATCATCGCATCATGTGAAATTGAACCGGTTTTGGACAATGGCATAAAAGAGGTGATCAGACAATTGCCAATCACTTTCAACGAATTGGTTTTGGAGACTAAACAAGACCAAACTCTCCAAAAAGTGATGAATTTCTTCAAGAATCATTGGCCCGAACCGAAACATTTTAAGGAATGTGAATCGTTTTCAAGTGAAATTTTCACAGAATTTTACCGCCGAAGAGAGGAAATTTCAATTGCCAGTGACTGTCTGTTCTTCGGCGAACGAATTGTCGTTCCAAAGACACTTCAAAAATCAATTTTGAAGATGCTACACAATGGCCACACAGGAGTCAAACGAATGAAATCTCTGGCGAGAATTCATGTTTATTGGCCTAAAGTGGACGCAGAAATTGAAGAGTTCGTTAGGAAATGCCATCAATGCGCATCAGTCGCTAAAAATCCTATAAAAACGACTCTTCAATCATGGCCAAAAGTCGACGGCCCCTGGGAGCGAATCCACATGGACTACGCTAGGCCATTCAACGGGAAGATGTACCTAATTATTGTCGATGCCTTCTCCAAATATCCTGAGATATTTGAGATGAATTCAACCAACAGCACAGCGACAATTTCAAAATTGAAATCGCTAATAGCTCGTTACGGCATCCCCGAAATCTTGGTTTCGGACAATGGAACACAATTCCGCAGTCACGAATTTCAAAAATTCACAAAATCTAATGGGATAGAACATCTTTTTTCTGCTCCATATATGCCGCAATCAAACGGTCAAACCGAAAGAATGGTTGACACGTTTAAACGGGCATTTTCAAAAATAAAAGGGGAGGGGATGTCGGGAGACATTCTCGAAATATTCCTCTCAACTTATCGCACGACTCCCTCGGAAAATCTGAATGGGAAGTGCCCCGCGGAACTATTTCTTGGAAGAAGGCCAAGAATCGCCCTTGATCTTCTCCGTCCGCCGATCCGACCAACTCAAAAAGACCAAAATGGAGGCACAATTCAATCGGAAACACGGCGCACGTTTTCGATCATTTAATGTCGGAGACCAAGTTTTTGCCCTACATAAGAAAGGCGAAGATTGGCGAGCGGGCAAAATCAGTGAGCGAAACGGTGTAATTTACGCTGTTAATTTCACTGACAATTCAACTGGATTGCCAGCGCTTTCATAAAAAAACCATTTTAGTAGAATAATAAATGCGCTAGAATTTATTTATTTATTTAAAAACCTTTATTTCTATAAAGTCATGAAATAATTTGATAGAATCGATGAATTGCAGATCTTTATGTAATTTTTATTTTTGATGAAAAAAAACAAATAATAAAAATTTTGCTTACATAATAATTTACAAATGAATAATTACTTGGTAATTGGGCTGTTAATAATTATTTTTTAGGTTCGAAAATCAATAATTGTTTCGGGTTTTAGCCAAGAAATAATTTATTTTTACTATTTTTTATAAAAATAAATAAATTTAATCAATTTTTAAATAAATAAAATTTTATTTTTTTGTAAGTTTTCTTGGCCTTGAGTATTAATGGTTTTTAAAAGAGTTTTCTTATTTATTTTATTAATATAATTAGGTTTAATATTAAAATTGTTTAAATAAATATTATTAAATATTTTGATTAAATATTTTATTAGTTTTGTTAATTTTCAATGAAATTCACGTGATTTTTTCCTCTCTCCCAAATTGCTTTGCTAAATATTCGTCTTTGCCCTCCAACAGAGCATTATCCCGTTTTCCCATTAATTTTCATTTAAAACTTTTTAATTCTTATTCATAACGTACAAAGCAGATGATCGGAGTAAATATAAATTTTGATTTTTAATTATTTTATATTTTTATTTAAATTTCAGTTTAAAATAATAAACAAATATAAATATTATTTATTTCGGTGTCATGGCAACTCGTACAAAAGGCAACTCGTACAAAGGCAACTCGTACAAGCAACTCGTACACAGTCAACTCGTACAATAGGCAACTCGTACAATTGGCAACTCATGCACAGGGCAACTCGTACAAAAAAAAATTCTAAGAATTTTCAACTAAAACTTATAATTTTTAGAAAAAAAAATCAAATGAATTTTTTAGCCTAGAAAAACTTTTTAAAAAATTCTTGAAGGTTTTTTACTAATTTTTCAGCTGATTTTTTTAAATTTCTTAAATTTTTTGAAAA
>SIJG01000336.1:0-15362 GCA_023374025.1 Heterodera schachtii
AGGCCAAATAAAACTGAAAAAATTAAAATATTTTAAATTACTTTAATTAATGATAATACCGTATTGTTCGTTGTGTCATTCATTTTGAAAAATATTTTAATAAATTTAAAGCCAACGGCAATGATGAATAATGAGATTTTAGTCTTCTCTCTTCCATTTTATAAACAATTTTATAGCCAAAAAGTAGCAATGAAAACAATTCCAATAATCCAAAACAATTCACCTGCCAATTAATTAATGAAATTACACTATTTATTCAAATCAACTAAATGAAACATTCTGCTGTCTGTTGTATGAATTTTGAATGTAACAAATTAATTCATAAAAAGGGCAAACTTTAAGTGATTTTTTTTTGGTTTGTTAATAAAATACTGACATTAGAAAAAAAATGAAAGAAAAGTTTCTTTTTATTCAATTATAAAATAATTTTATTTTTACACTTTCAGACGACGATTTATTTGAAAACAAATTAAAAATTAAGCATTAACAGATAAACATGAAAATGAGTCATTAAATGAATTTTCTTCATAAATCCAAGGTTAAATAGCCATTTTAAAGGAAATTTGAGCCGAAATTTCCTATTTTATTTTACAACTTTTTTTAATTATAAATTTTTGAAGAAATTTTCAGTTTCCGAAGCATTTGAATACCATAAATGAGTGACAATAATCAATAACGAAAAATTTGTTGATATTTGAGCATCACCACTATAATTCAAATAATTTAACGGCAAAATTTGCCCTTTTGGACGCGTCGCAAAATATGACAAAATTTCAGTCGGATTTTTGTCGGGATAATGTACTCATTTTCTATGGTAAATACCCAATCATTTCTCCAGTGATCGCGTGGAACATTTTGCACCGGTTCTTTGTGAACTTTTTTGATCGCTTTATCGCAACGAAAAAACGGATACAACCGAGCTGGCCCAACTGAGGTAGACCGGTGCGCGCCTCACCACTGATACATACACAAGCCCTATTTTCCTATAAAAAAAATAATCCTTCGTGCTTCATTTAAATATTTTATTTGATAAATAATGAATTTAATAAGGAAGGTATGCTAAACAAATTGTCTACCACCGGCGGTTGGATCAAACTCAGTACCGATTTTTCAGGCTTCGATTTTTTTCCTAATAATTTAACTATAATTTATTTTCAAATTTTTACATAATTTACAAAAAACTTGATTTATTATCCGTTTATTGGTGTAATTCCCATATTATTTATTCTGTTATGTGTGGCCCTGCTGTGCAATGAATTGGCGTGCCAATTAGTACTAATTTGTTGAATTGTTTGCGTATTTTGAAACAATTGACCAAAAATTTCTTCAATTCAACATCAAATGCATCGCGATATTGCGAACTAAAAAGTCAAAACATTATAAAACTTATGGGTACAAATTTTTGTCAAAAATGGTTCTAGGACATTTTGAAAATCCGCCACCTTGGGCGTTTCGTAAAATCTGACACAATTTTGCTTATAGATAACAAAATTTTAGATTCTTGATAATTACGATAGTCCAGGTTTTGCTCGGTGTTATGACGTTAGTCAAAGACCATCAAAATCGTAAACCAACTAAAAAGCAGCAATGCTTCAAGAAAAAAATAGCAAACCATTTTAGACAAAAATGCAAATTTTGAAAAAATTGAATTTTCGACTTTTTGTTCGAGTTCGGGTTCAAAATTGTCGAAATGGATGCATTATTCGTGATCAGTTACCCCGAAAAGCCCCAGAAACATAGTTTTCATTGCTTTAGAAAACAAAAAATTCTTTTTCAAAAATGGTGATGGTACCAACGGCAATATTACCGTATTTTCTCTAATTATCGCCCCGTCTCCTTTTATCCCACCGTATCTAATAATCCCCTCCTTTCTGAGGTGTTTGAAAAATTATACCCCCGGGGTGATAATTAGAGAATACGGTACCTAATTTTCTGTCAAATAAACGATAATGAGAATTTAAACTTAGAAATTAATTATTTGTTTTTTGTCAAAAGCAATTTTGTGTAAATTTTACCTCGTAATGTATAAAACCGGCACATTTGAAATCGCACTGATCACCAGTGGAATGGCCGAGATCACAACGCCAAACCAACTTGTGACGGACGATTTGAATGAGGGCAAAATAAAAATGCAAAATGCAATTTGTAAAGCATATCCACCAATATTAACACAAATGATCAAACACAGAGATTTGAATATTCTCTTGTTCCTCTGCTGGTTAACAGTGGTGGTAGAATGGTCTTAATGAGGCTTAATTAGGGTCAGAGTGTTAAATTAGTAAAAATACATATAAAAAGCAGAAAATTTTGTAAGATTTGGCGTAAGATATTTATTGTGTCTTTGTTCGGGAGACGACGCCATTTAAATATGTGTGGCATTATGTTTATCTTTTTCCCCCTCCACACATACACTGTTGACCCTTCATTTATTTTTGCATAAATACCCCTCTTCCTTCCTCCCTCATTCACTTCTTCTGTTCACTTGTCATTTTCTCCTTTTTCCTCTGTGACCCCATTTCCAATCAATATTTAATTTATTGTTCGCCTTGTCCCTTTTTATTTTGTTTGAATAAACTTTTGGTTTATTCACTTTGGACATAGCGGCGTAACAAATTGGCGACGCCCGTTGCTGATTGGACTCAACTCTTGGCTTCAAAATTTGTGTTTGAAAGCCATCGACTCTTCATCTTTCAGGACTTGTCTTTCGACATACCTTCTGAAAAGCCGAGTCGGCATTCATTCTTCGACAAAGCCAGTCGGCTAGCAAAAATTCGTCAAACAAGCCAAGTCTGGCAAATCTTCGACAAAGCCGAGACGGCACAGCTTCAAATTCGTTAAGCCGAGTCGACAAAGGAAAACGAATTCAAAACCGAGTCGGTTCGTCATTCTTCAAAAATGCCAGCACAGCAGGACCCAGCCATTGACCAATTGGTCAGGTTGCTTGGTGAACAGCAACAAATCGCAAGGCAGCAAGCGGATCAAATCGCACAACTGCTCGCCAATAATGCGGTTGCTGCTGCACCTGCTGCCGTTCAACCTCAACAAGTTCACGACACAATTCCATCGCTTCCGGATGTCATTCCATTCGAGTGCTGCGATGAAAAGAGCAGAGTCACCGAATGGCTCGAGCGTTTCCAATTCGCTCTCGACTGCACCGCACCGAACGCGAAGGACTTGACGAAAGTCAAATGTCTGATGAACAAATTGAGTGAAGGTGCATTCTCGGAGTACAGCCGATCTGTATTGCCGTCAGTGGTCACTGATTTTGGATTTGACGACACAATCAAAAAGCTGCCAAAGCTTTTCAGTCGTCCACAATCGATTTTTGTCGACAGATATGAATGTTTGAAAGCTGAAAGAGGGCATGGTGAAGATTTCGACAATTTGTGAACAGACACAGGAAATTGCTTCAAGAGTTCAAATTCGACATTTGAACAAGGAACAATTCAACTGCCTCATGCTGCTGACAGCACTGAAGTCCCACAGCGATTCTGCCTTGCGCCAGCGCATTTTGGCCAAGCTTACAGCAGACGGGGACAATGTCAAATATGACAATATTGTGGAAGATTTGCAGGTTTACCTGTCCACAATCGCCGAGGCAAAAGTCATCGAACAGCCAACCGGCACAAAGAATGTCTTCGCAGTCAAAAAGTGGCATGGACGCAGCAAACCGCCGGAAAAATGCCATAATCAACCGAAATATTCGACCGATCAATTATGTTGGCGTTGCGGTAAGACCCATTCTCCCAAATCGTGTCCGCACAGCAGTGTTGTCTGCAAAAAGTGCAATAAACCTGGACATTTGGAGAAGATGTGCGAGAAGCACCAGGCCTGGGTCAAAAGAAATTTGGCAAAGAATGCCAACCAACGAAAACAAGCCAATTCTGTTAGGCTTGGAGGGTTGAAGATTAACTTGGTTAATAAGCCCAAACGCCTGATCGAAGCGCCCGTCAACGTCGATGGGAACGCAATCGAATTCGTGATGGACCCGGGTGCCGAAATCACGGTGCTAAACAAGGAATCGCATCAATTGATTGGCACTCGGCTGAGCCCCTGCAGTGAGCAGGCTTTCTATCACGATGAATCCAAATGCCGTTTGTTTGGCAAGGGATCAGCAACTTTTTCGATCGGAGGGCGTAAGACAAAAGGAACTTTTTATGTATCCGACGAAGGATCATTAAACCTTTTGGGGATCGATATGCTTGATGCTTTGGGTCTCATGGACTCATTTCGGACGAATTTGGAAGATGTTTTAAAGCTCAACAATGTCCAATTTTCGGAACAGGATTCGACTTTGGAAATTTTGAAAGAAAAATTTTCTCGACTGTTTGCCGACGGACTTGGCCGATGCACGAAGGCAAAGGCCCGATTGGAGCTGAAACACGACACCGTTTCTGTGTATTGCCGACCTCGTCCTGTGCCATACAACACCAAATTGGTGGTTGAGGCCGAATTGGACCGGCTAACGGAACTCGGAGTCATTCGTCCGGTGGAACACACTCGTTGGGCCGCACCCATTGTTGTGGTCAAAAAGGCCAACGGTTCCACGCGCGTTTGCGCCGACTTTTCAACTGGGTTGAACAGCGCACTTCTGTTGCATCAGCACCCATTACCAGTGCCCGAGGACATTTTCGCGACACTGAATGGAGGACAAGTCTTCTCCCAGATCGATCTCAAAGATGCGTATTTGCAGATTGAATTGGATGACAATTCAAAGGAATTGTGCACCATTGCAACGCATAGTGGTAACTTTGAGTACCAAAGACTTCCTTTCGGCGTAAAGTCCGCCCCAGGAATATTTCAATCCATCATGGATTCGATGTTGGCTGGCTGTAATTGCGCAATCGCATATTTGGACGATGTCATCGTGGTGAGCAAATCCGCAGATGAACATCAAAAGCATTTGGCAAATGTTTTCCAACGAATGGAAAACTTTGGATTCCGGATCAAGCCAGAGAAGTGCTCCTTCTTCCAAAGCCAAATCAAGTATTTGGGCTTTATTGTCGACAAAGACGGAAGAAGGCCGGACCCAGCGAAAATCCAAGCCATTGCTGAAATGCCAGTACCAACGAATGTTTCGGAATTGCGTTCGTTCCTCGGAATGATCAATCATTATCAGCAATTCGTCCGAAACATGAGATTCATTCGACAACCAATGGATGAGTTGTTGAAGCAGGACGTGGCATGGAATTGGTCGAATGAATGCCAGCAGGCTTTCGATAAGGTCATCAAAATCCTGCAGTCAGACAAACTGCTGACGCATTACGACCCGGCTCGCGAAATCGTCGTTTCTGCCGATGCTTCTGAGCATGGCATTGGAGCCGTCATTGCTCATCGCTTTCCGGAAGGCAATTTGAAGGCCATCGCGCATGCTTCATGCTCGCTTACGCCCGCTGAAAAGAACTATTCCCAAATTGAAAAGGAGGGATTAGCTCTGATCTACGCAGTGAAGAAGTTCCACAAATACCTATTTGGACGTCATTTTACACTGCAAACGGATCACAAACCTTTGTTGGCCATTTTTGGCAACAAAAAGGGAATAAAAGCGTGCACAGCAAATCGATTGCAGCGCTGGGCCATCACACTTTTGGGCTACGACTTCGACATTGAATACAAAAGCACGTCAGAATTTGGGCATGCCGATGTTTTGTCGAGACTAATCGCGAAAGCGCCACTGCCGGACGATGAACGAATTGTGGCAAGTATAAGCACTGCTGGAAATTTTGTGCTAAATGCCATTGAAAAAGGATTTCCGATTGTCAATGCAGATCTGATCAGAGCCGCTGATCAGGATCAGACAATCCAACAGGTCAAAAAGTTCGTCAAAACTCAATGGCCCAACAAAAAGGCAATTTCGGACGAACTTCTGCCGTTCCATTGAAGGCGCGAGGCATTGACAATCGAGAATGATTGTTTGTTATTTTCCGATCGAGTTGTGGTCCCTGCCTCTCTGCAAAATGAGGTGCTGCAACTTCTGCACAAAGGGCACCCCGGAATAAAACGGATGAAAAGCCTCGCCCGCCAATATGTTTATTGGCCCGGATGGACGAGCAAATCGAAAACGTGGTAAAATCCTGCCAACCGTGTGCTGCAGAAGCAAAAGCACCAGTGAAGACCGAACTTCACTCTTGGCCGAAAACGGATGGTCCATGGAAACGGATCCATATGGACTATGCCGGACCGTTCTTCGGAAAGATGTTCCTCATCATTGTGGACTCCTTCTCGAAGTGGCCCGAAGTTTTCGAGATGCGCTCGTCCGGAACAGCCGCAACAATTGAAAAGTTGCGTGGCCTTTGCACAACTTTTGGCTTGCCGGAGACTTTGGTCACCGATAACGGCACCCAATTCGCGTCCAACGAATTCAAGCAGTTCGTCACCCAAAATGGCATTACCCACCTATTTTCGGCGCCTTATAACCCCATGTCAAATGGGCAGGCTGAACGTTTTGTCGACACGTTCAAACGAACGTCCCGAAAATTAAAAGGGGAGGGAATTGCCAGCGCATTGGAGACATTTTTGGTCACGTACAGGACTACGCCAAGCGAGTCGCTGAATGGCAAAACTCCGGCCGAAATGTTCCTCCAGCGCAAAGTTCGGACAACATTGGACCTGCTGATGCCAAAACCGAAACAGCCGATCGTCCGTGACGAAGCAATGGAAAGGACATTCAACCGGCGCTTCGGAGCAAAACCGAGATATTTCTCAGTTGGAGACAAGGTTTATGCTCGACATCGGCTGTCACAACAATGGAAAAGTGGACACGTCACGACTTCGAAAGGAGTGATGTACGACGTGGAATTCCCGAACGGATCAACATCCCGTTTCCACGCCAACCAACTGATCAAAAGGGACACCAACCAAATGGAAATTGATCCATTGACTGTGTTGAATGAAGATTTTGGTTTGCCAAACGTGGCACAACAACCAGATCAGCGCCCAATCGAGGCCGTGGTTGTACCAAATATTGTGGACAATGCTGAGCCAGCAAATGATCCACCGCCCGCCGAACATCAGCAAATTTCGCCGAATCGTCCTCGACGACAGTACCCGAAGCGGAACCGCCGTCCGCCCGATCGCTACACACCGAAGTGATCTGAGGACCGATGCACGCTGATCAGAAGGATGGAAGACTCTTTTAAAAGGGGAGGTGTTCGGGAGACGACGCCATTTAAATATGTGTGGCATTATGTTTATCTTTTTCCCCCTCCACACATACACTGTTGACCCTTCATTTATTTTTGCATAAATACCCCTCTTCCTTCCTCCCTCATTCACTTCTTCTGTTCACTTGTCATTTTCTCCTTTTTCCTCTGTGACCCCATTTCCAATCAATATTTAATTTATTGTTCGCCTTGTCCCTTTTTATTTTGTTTGAATAAACTTTTGGTTTATTCACTTTGGACATAGCGGCGTAACAGTCTTCATTTTTACCAATGATTGGTTTGGCCCATAAAATAATGCCAATTACAATGTAGACAATTGCTGAAATAATATTTACATAGAAGCCAATTTGGGGCAATAAACCATTTAAATCTTCTCCCTAAAACAAAAAAAATAATATTTATTTTTTTTTCTTATTTTAAACCTGAAACAAATCGCCAAAAAATCCAGGAATTTTCACTGTTGACATTTTGCTGTTGTTCGCTGTTTTGATAAGCAAACAAAAGAATATATGCTTTTAACGGTACAAATGAATAGAACTGCCATAATGCATATGCTTTTTTTGTTTTTGTAGCTTAATTTTAAAAAATTATAAATATTATAAATAATTGAAGAGCATAATTTTATTAATTTTCATTTTATTGAATTTACATTCATATATATATATTTTTCTTGTTTAATTAACAAATTTAAAAATATGATTTAATTATTATTATTAGAGCTTCCAAACTGGATATAAAATCATGAAATACTGCCAAAAATATTGACCAAAAATCGCAAAATATGGACATAAAATGGCAAAAATATGGATATAAATTCGAAATTTTCGCTTTTTTGTTTCTTTTTGACATAATTTACCAATTTTTAAGTAAATTTAAATATTTCAAGATTATTGAGAAATTTTGCTAAAAACGATTTTTCGCGAATTTTTCCAGTCTTTAGGGGTCAAAAAGGCCAATTTAGCTGATAGGTGCCGTTTTAATAGAGGTTTTGGAAAAATGCCAAATATGGACCTAAAATTCATAATGCCAAAATATGGACAAATATGAACATAAATCGCCAAAATGAATATTTTTCGTGCGCTTCAGGCCCCCCAGAATCCAGGAAAAAATATGGATTTTCCATATAATTGGAAGCCCTAATTACCATTATTCTTTTATTACATTAATTCGATTAAGCAATTTCAAATTAATTTTATCTTACAAAGTTGGGGATATTATGCTAATCAGCCGATCAATACCGGTGGAAAGCATGATTAAATCGATACAGCAAAGTGTGAGAAAGGACGGTGCACAAATTTTTGCTGCCAATGCGTAATAAATGCAATTTTGGCCACTCAACGCGACGAAAAGGAATAAATAATGGCCAGACAAATGCACTGACTCAAATGCCGAAATTAGTGCCAACAGAATAAATGCTGTTCCATGGAGACTTCTGAATTGAATTGATTGCTTTTTAAGGGGAAAAACAAAACATTTTAATTTACCATTTATCATTTATGGGCATCAAAAATAGTTAAACCGGAAATAAGACCTAAGTTAATAAAACAAAAAAACTAACAAGAAAATCATGAGAGCCTCGAAAATCAAAATCAAGGAAAAATGCCGGTGAACGCGTCACAGTCTTTCCTGCAGGTTCCCTGCCAAGAAAATAGTTGGCAAATGATTTTATAAAACAAAAATTCAAAAAATTTGGTAACAATTCTTTTTAATTACTTTGTTTTGATTGTCACATAAATGTGCTGTGTTCAGAACAATGCCCACAGTTGCAAGCGCGCCAAATGTCAAGGAAAAGCCAATAAATGGCCAGCAAGGACGCTCGTCCTTGAAACGCAGAAACAACTGAAATTATATAATTATTAATAAACAAATATTTTAATTTAAATATTGTGTAATTCAAATTTTGCATCATTGTAATTTCATTTCTAAACTCCTTCTGAGTCATTCGCAACTTGCGCTTCCGCGGCAGAAGAATTCATTTTCCTTGTCCACGAAGCTTTTAAATATTTAAAAAGAAAATATGTATTTTAATAATAAATTGTAATTAAATAGCAGATTCCGATCAAATCGCTGGATATCAAACTGCTCGGTGATGGATTCGGTCTAATACGGAAATCTATTAGCTTTGATTTTTAGTAGGGGGTGGGACTCATGAAAATTTAGTTAAAAAAATACAATCCGTATTATAATTTATAGATAATATATTTAACTTATCCAATAAATATATTGACTTTCAATTTGCACTCATTCTGCTCATGGTAATAATTAAATTACCATAAAATAAGAAGAAAAATGGAATTAGTTGTTAATGGAATGGCATACAACTTTAATGCAAATATAACTCATCAGCAAAGCATTGCTGTTCAATAAATTGAGCGGGCAAAATTTGAAACAGCCGGACACAATGTTTTTGGCATCTGCTTGCAGTTGTCCATTTGCGTAGAAGCAGCCGCACTCGTCCTTACAGAGCTGAAAAAATGCAAATTTTAAAAAATTATTAAAGAAAATTATTTAAATTGCCTTAATTTGCCAAAAATTTGAAAATAATCTCTGCATTGCTTTATGATTTACTAATATAATATTTTTATTATATTAGGGTCGGTGTTTTCGTGTTTAATTACAAATAATTTTTATTTCTACCGTCACTGTGTGGTTGATTTGAACAAATATGCGTGATCCGGCAATCAGTTCTTCTTGCCCATGAATACATCCTTAATTCAAATAATTTTAATTTTAAATTCAAAATTTTTAATTGGGCAAATGTCATTACCAATCGTGTTCAATCCCATCTCACAGGTGCAATTGTCACATCCCATTGAAGCAACCGCAAAACTCACCAGCAACAAAGCGACGACGAAACTCATCATTTTAAAATAATAATGATTAATCTATTTGAAAATATTATTAAATTCAAAAAGTGATTAAAATTAATTGATATTAAAGTCGAATTTCTGTTGGCCTTTTATATTGGCATTGTTTTTCACTAAAAAGCCAAAAACAATTTTTGTCATAAACAGCTTAAAATATTTTATTATTCAAACATTTTTTAGTGCAAAATTTGTTGTCAAAATAGCAAATGGTCATTTGAGTGCACTTTTAAATTTTAATTTCACTTACATCAAATGTTGTTTGTTGTTCATGTTTTTTATTTACGAAGAATTTGCATATTTTATCACTTTTTGCACCATTTTTATGTCCACAAAATATTTTTGATGAACTTAATTCCTCAAAAATAAGTTAAATTTTTTAAAAGCCATTAATATATATTTATTTATACCCTTTTTTTCAATTTTTTTTAATAAAAGGATTTTTTAGAAATTGATTTTCAAATCGGGATATGTATGAAATATGCATAAAAACCCAAAATTTTTATAGGATCGCACGGGTTTTTAAAATTTATCCCCATTCGAGGTTACAGGGGCAGATTTGAGTGCGTTCGATTTTTGTGCTCATCCTATTGCTTAGAGCTGATCAATCACGCTGGAATTTTGCAATTAGGTTTGTTTTTTTGTGCTGGTGTCGAATTTAACGTCGCCGATGCGATTGGAGTGGATTAAAATTTTTTGCAGATTTTCTTTAACACCCTCTTAAATGGTCAGCATTTCCTCGCACCCAACTCTATTTGCTCTATTTTTATGTAAGAAAAATTATCCATCTACTCGTATCCCCATTCGAGGTTACAGGGGTAGATTTGAGTGCGTTCGATTTTTGTGCTCATCTTATTGCTTAGAGCTGATCAATCACGCTGGAATTTTGCAATTAGGTTTGTTTTTTTGTGCTGGTGTCGAATTTAACGTCGCCGATGCGATTGGAGTGGATTAAAATTTTTTGCAGATTTTCTTCAACACCCTCTTAAATGGTCAGCATTTCCTCGCACCCAACTCTATTTGCTCTATTTTTATGTAAGAAAAATTATCCATCTACTCGTATCCCCATTCGAGGTTACAGGGGTAGATTTGAGTGCGTTCGATTTTTGTGCTCATCCTATTGCTTAGAGCTGATCAATCACGCTGGAATTTTGCAATTAGGTTTGTTTTTTTGTGCTGGTGTCGAATTTAACGTCGCCAATGCGATTGGAGTGGATTAAAATTTTTTGCAGATATTCTTCAACACCCTCTTAAATGGTCAGCATTTCCTCGCACCCAACTCTATTTGCTCTATTTTTATGTAAGAAAAATTATCCATCTACTCGTATCCCCATTCGAGGTTGCAGGGGTAGATTTGAGTGCGTTCGATTTTTGTGCTCATCCTATTGCTTAGAGTCGATCACTCACGCTGGAATTTTGCAATTAGGTTTGTTTTTTTGTGCTGGTGTCGGATTTAACGTCGCCGATGCGATTGGAGTGGATTAAAATTTTTTGCAGATTTTCTTCAACACCCTCTTAAATGGTCAGCATTTCCTCGCACCCAACTCTATTTGCTCTATTTTTATGTAAGAAAAATTATCCATCTACTCGTATCCCCATTCGAGGTTACAGGGGTAGATTTGAGTGCGTTCGATTTTTGTGCTCATCCTATTGCTTAGAGCTGATCAATCACGCTGGAATTTTGCAATTAGGTTTGTTTTTTTGTGCTGGTGTCGAATTTAACGTCGCCGATGCGATTGGAGTGGATTAAAATTTTTTGCAGATTTTCTTCAACACCCTCTTAAATGGTCAGCATTTCCTCGCACCCAACTCTATTTGCTCTATTTTTATGTAAGAAAAATTATCCATCTACTCGTATCCCCATTCGAGGTTACAGGGGTAGATTTGAGTGCGTTCGATTTTTGTGCTCATCCTATTGCTTAGAGCTGATCAATCACGCTGGAATTTTGCAATTAGGTTTGTTTTTTTGTGCTGGTGTCGAATTTAACGTCGCCGATGCGATTGGAGTGGATTAAAATTTTTTGCAGATTTTCTTCAACACCTTCTTAAATGGTCAGCATTTCCTCGCACCCAACTCTATTTGCTCTATTTTTATGTAAGAAAAATTATCCATCTACTCGTATCCCCATTCGAGGTTACAGGGGTAGATTTGAGTGCGTTCGATTTTTGTGCTCATCCTATTGCTTAGAGCTGATCAATCACATTCAACCGGCGCTTCGGAGCAAAACCGAGATATTTCTCAGTTGGAGACAAGGTTTATGCTCGACATCGGCTGTCACAACAATGGAAAAGTGGACACGTCACGACTTCGAAAGGAGTGATGTACGACGTGGAATTCCCGAACGGATCAACATCCCGTTTCCACGCCAACCAACTGATCAAAAGGGACACCAACCAAATGGAAATTGATCCATTGACTGTGTTGAATGAAGATTTTGGTTTGCCAAACGTGGCACAACAACCAGATCAGCGCCCAATCGAGGCCGTGGTTGTACCAAATATTGTGGACAATGCTGAGCCAGCAAATGATCCACCGCCCGCCGAACATCAGCAAATTTCGCCGAATCGTCCTCGACGACAGTACCCGAAGCGGAACCGCCGTCCGCCCGATCGCTACACACCGAAGTGATCTGAGGACCGATGCACGCTGATCAGAAGGATGGAAGACTCTTTTAAAAGGGGAGGTGTTCGGGAGACGACGCCATTTAAATATGTGTGGCATTATGTTTATCTTTTTCCCCCTCCACACATACACTGTTGACCCTTCATTTATTTTTGCATAAATACCCCTCTTCCTTCCTCCCTCATTCACTTCTTCTGTTCACTTGTCATTTTCTCCTTTTTCCTCTGTGACCCCATTTCCAATCAATATTTAATTTATTGTTCGCCTTGTCCCTTTTTATTTTGTTTGAATAAACTTTTGGTTTATTCACTTTGGACATAGCGGCGTAACAGTCTTCATTTTTACCAATGATTGGTTTGGCCCATAAAATAATGCCAATTACAATGTAGACAATTGCTGAAATAATATTTACATAGAAGCCAATTTGTGGCAATAAACCATTTAAATCTTCTCCCTAAAATAAAAAAAATAATATTTATTTTTTTTTCTTATTTTAAACCTGAAACAAATCGCCAAAAAATCCAGGAATTTTCACTGTTGACATTTTGCTGTTGTTCGCTGTTTTGATAAGCAAACAAAAGAATATATGCTTTTAACGGTACAAATGAATAGAACTGCCATAATGCATATGCTTTTTTTGTTTTTGTAGCTTAATTTTAAAAAATTATAAATATTATAAATAATTGAAGAGCATAATTTTATTAATTTTCATTTTATTCAATTTACATTCATATATATATATTTTTCTTGTTTAATTAACAAATTTAAAAATATTATTTAATTATTATTATTAGGGCTTCCAAACTGGATATAAAATCATGAAATACTGCCAAAAATATTGACCAAAAATCGCAAAATATGGACATAAAATGGCAAAAATATGGATATAAATTCGAAATTTTCGCTTTTTTGTTTCTTTTTGACATAATTTACCAATTTTTAAGTAAATTTAAATATTTCAAGATTATTGAGAAATTTTGCTAAAAGCGATTTTTTCGCGAATTTTTCCAGTCTTTAGGGGTCAAAAAGGCCAATTTAGCTGATAGGTGCCGTTTTAATAGAGGTTTTGGAAAAATGCCAAATATGGACCTAAAATTCATAATGCCAAAATATGGACAAATATGAACATAAATCGCCAAAATGAATATTTTTCGTGCGCTTCAGGCCCCCCAGAATCCAGGAAAAAATATGGATTTTCCATATAATTGGAAGCCCTAATTACCATTATTCTTTTATTACATTAATTCGATTAAGCAATTTCAAATTAATTTTATCTTACAAAGTTGGGGATATTATGCTAATCAGCCGATCAATACCGGTGGAAAGCATGATTAAATCGATACAGCAAAGTGTGAGAAAGGACGGTGCACAAATTTTTGCTGCCAATGCGTAATAAATGCAATTTTGGCCACTCAACGCGACGAAAAGGAATAAATAATGGCCAGACAAATGCACTGACTCAAATGCCGAAATTAGTGCCAACAGAATAAATGCTGTTCCATGGAGACTTCTGAATTGAATTGATTGCTTTTTAAGGGGAAAAACAAAACATTTTAATTTACCATTTATCATTTATGGGCATCAAAAATAGTTAAACCGGAAATAAGACCTAAGTTAATAAAACAAAAAAACTAACAAGAAAATCATGAGAGCCTCGAAAATCAAAATCAAGGAAAAATGCCGGTGAACGCGTCACAGTCTTTCCTGCAGGTTCCCTGCCAAGAAAATAGTTGGTAAATGATTTTATAAAACAAAAATTCAAAAATTTGGTAACAATTCTTTTTAATTACTTTGTTTTGATTGTCACATAAATGTGCAGTGTGTTCAGAACAATGCCCACAGTTGCAAGCGCGCCAAATGTCAAGGAAAAGCCAATAAATGGCCAGCAAGGACGCTCGTCCTTGAAACGCAGAAACAACTGAAATTATATAATTATTAATAAACAAATATTTTAATTTAAATATTGTGTAATTCAAATTTTGCATCATTGTAATTTCATTTCTAAACTCCTTCTGAGTCATTCGCAACTTGCGCTTCCGCGGCAGAAGAATTCATTTTCCTTGTCCACGAAGCTTTTAAATATTTAAAAAGAAAATATGTATTTTAATAATAAATTGTAATTAAATAGCAGATTCCGATCAAATCGCTGGATATCAAACTGCTCGGTGATGGATTCGGTCTAATACGGAAATCTATTAGCTTTGATTTTTAGTAGGGGGTGGGACTCATGAAAATTTAGTTAAAAAAATACAATCCGTATTATAATTTATAGATAATATATTTAACTTATCCAATAAATATATTGACTTTCAATTTGCACTCATTCTGCTCATGGTAATAATTAAATTACCATAAAATAAGAAGAAAAATGGAATTAGTTGTTAATGGAATGGCATACAACTTTAATGCAAATATAACTCATCAACTAGCGGGTGTGTGCTTGCGTGTTTCTGCTGCTTTAAAGCGCTGCGCGCTTCTTGAGCTTCGCTACCTAGTATTGTATTAGGGTCTTGGCGTCAGCCGACATGCACTTGGTTTCACTCAGTAATGAGCTGACACATTGCATATTTCAGTGCAATGGAAACCGGAAGTGCCCTAACTCGCACGTCATCCCTCCTCCCTCCCTTAGTCCAGGTGGCAGTACTTTATATCCATATTTAAGTGCAGGTGAGAATGGGGCGGCATCGGAACAGTACCGCACACACTGGACTA